>JAODPA010114542.1:0-19040 GCA_025585075.1 Nepenthes mirabilis
AATATAATTATCCATACAATAAAAGCTACATAATAAAACTTAATTCTATTCTAACTATATAATCCTTAAATTTTAATGGTGGCATATATTTCATCGAAAAATTAATAATTTTCAACACAACGCTAATGCCTTTAATGACTACTTTCTTTTCTTTAATGCGCTAATTTTCAATCCCTGTAGAGACAATCGTAGGTTGCCGGCGCAAGAGGCGGCAGCTCAGCGGATGCCGACCAATGGGAGATAAGGTCCACGTTGACAGGTTGTAGCGCGTTGACAGGTTGTAGCGCATGCCACCCCAGCAGTCGCTCAACCAATCCATGCAAAGTCAGCTGGCTTGCGTTGACCATGTTCGACAATGGTCACCTCGCCTCCTTTTATTTTTTTTTGGTAAGGAAAGATTTAATTAATGAAAAAAGGGTCACCTCGCATCCACAATGTGGCAACTAACATCGCTGGCTATTGCCCGCGCACAGCAGCCGACGAATCTCAGCAAGTCACTTGTCAGAGATTCTGACTCCCAAAGCCACCTTGAAGGAGCCTACAAATACCCTCTCTATCAGCTAAGAAAGAAAAAATGCTTTGACTTTCCCTCAAGAGACTTCGAGACTTTTCCAACTTCAATCGGATTCCGACTTCTACCAAAGAGCCTAAGCGGTGACCTGAGATCATGATCCCGATCCTTCACCTGGCACTCAAAGCTTTGAGGAAAAAGAACTAGTTCTCTTTTTTCGAACCATTGCCACCTCACGGCGACCGTAGTGAGCCACTCTTAGCAATGCAACTCATAGAGCACAAGCCTCCTTCAAACGTCCCACACCCTCCTCTTATCCCAGCATTCCTACATTCTCATCACATTTACTTCGACGTGCGCATCCTTCAGTTCTCGAAAAAAGATCTCTAACTTGAGTATTGGAGTATTTACAGTGGGATAACCTCCCCCCATCCTCTGACCTCTTATTTATAGTTTGTGGTGCGCAGGGTCCAAATTGAGAGACGCGGAGACCGGACCCATTCGCGATCAGACCCAAACCAGGAATCCGAAATCTCCCTAATCCGCACGAGAACTCGGATCCAGGGATGCATCATTAGCACCTTTTGTAGAAACGACGAAGAAAGTCTAACCACCTATCTCAACGTTCACTCTCTCACTTTGAAGATGGTCAACACTAGAGCACAGGCAAGTGCACTGGCGAAGGACACTACGGCTTGCGACAATGACCGCTCTATGGGTAGCCGTGCCAGCGAGTAGCTCGAACCCGATGTGCGCAAACTAGCTACAGAAGTGGATGACATGAAGCAGATGCTTCAAGCGCCATGCGCTCAAGCTGGAGTGCAATGGATGGGAGCCTCTCCCCTGGGGCCCCAAACATCGACTTTCAGGAGGAAGAAACTCGGAGCAAGGGCCCCAGGAGCAAGAGTAACCAAGCCTGACAACGCCGAGGCCCAAGTGGCCTCCGGCAGCAGGGCTCAGATGATAGCTCGAGGCCTCCCCAGCTGGGGCACATGGGAAGAAAGTCCAGAGCGGCGGAACCCTCGCAACTCTCACAACGACAAGAGGCCCACGACAAGAGGAAAGGGCTCATGCAATATACGACCACTCGGCGCGGGCAATCACCACGACTTGTGTGACCTCCAAGGAAACTCCGAGCTCTGAGACTTCATCAATGCAAAGAGGAGCGGGTCCATCCCTCGAATAGAAAAGAAAGTGGAGAAGATATGGCAGCATATGTTTAAGGGAGAGCCTGGACGACAGGCGCTCAACTTGTGGAGATCGCTGTTCCCTATGGACATCCGAATGCAACCACTCCCCCTCAAGTTCATCATGCCTACGTTGGATCCGTATGACTAGAGTACGGACCCGATGGACCACCTAGACTACTTCCACACGCTGTTGTCCTTTCACTACATGAGGGAAGCCGTCATGTGCCAGTGCTTCCCGCTAATACTCAAGTGGGATGCCAGGCTCTAGTTTCATAGCCTTAAGCCCAACTAAATTTGCTCCTTCGACGAGCTTGTAGACTGCTTCCTGTGCCAGTTTGCTTCCAACTGGAGGGAAGTGAAATAGCTCTAGCACCTTGTCTGCCTTCGCTAGAAGCTGGAAGAGAGCTTAAAGCAATTCTTCAATCGCTTTACTGTCGATGCTTGTCGAATCTATGATGACCCGACTTTTATTACCATCAAAAGCCGTCGTCAAATCTAAAGTTTTTACAAATAAAAAAAATATAAAGGAGAACATATAAATTTTTCTTTTCTTCATTCAAGCCTGAGATGCATTCTAAAGATTTATGATTTCATTAATCCCAAAGTATCACGGAAACATACTAGTATTCATAAACAGCGGAATAAACTTTACAAGTTTCCTCAAAACAAAATAAACAAAGCTCCCAAAAATTCTGCTCCGGCCAGCTTAAACATTCAGTTACACCATAGGATTCTACTCAACTTCATCCTCCATAAGCTTGTCATCTGAAAAGTTACAAGAATGAGCTTACAAAGCCCAGCAGGATACTCACATGCAGAAAACGTAAGCATACATATAATTTAATCAAAATATAAATTCATAATATAGCATAACATAAGAAAAATCATCATATCGTTTCTTCTTCAGTTCTTATTCTTTTCATCTTGTCTTCAAAAAATTTATCAAAATCATTCGGAATTCATATCATCTTTAGGGACCGGACGGGAACGGACAACATCGAGGACGGGTTGTGTGCTACCCCACAACCTAAAGCCGTATCCCCTCATTATACTCCCCGGGGCGGGAGGTAATGCCTTTAACCCGGCATACGGGGTCATAGTCCATAGTTCTTATGCCACCAAAAGGTCCCCTCCCGTGGCCCAGGAGGCATCCTCGAGTGTCACTCCAATATTCTTCATCCATCTTTAACAGCAAGTTTAATGAAAAACTCGGTTCTTAGTTCGTGTTCTTTAATCGCCAATCATCATAGATCAAAAATCAAAAGTCGTGGAGTTCCACTTGCTGTCCGAATTACATTTTCTTTGTTCTTATAGCCTTGGTTCTTTAACTTCAACATTTGAAGTCCATATCATCTTATCCAAAAGCCGGAGTTCATTTTTAAAAAAATTCGAAGTTCAATATCCGAAGCTCTTTTATAAAAAGGACAGAGTCTTGTTCATTAAATTCCGAAGTTCTTTTCAAACGGAAGGCCGTAGTTCCGAAGTTTATTTATTACTGCCGGAGTTCTTTTCATACAAAGCCAGAGTTCGTTTTTCTTTAGTCAAAGCCGGAGTTCTTTTCTGGAATTCAAAGATCATCAAAATCGGAGTTCTTTATTCATAAAGGACGGAGTACATTTTAACAAAATCTGAAGTTCTTTTTCTTAAAGGGGACGGAGTGTCTTTCTTTTCAACAGGGACGGAGTGCCTTTCTTACCAAAAATCCGGAGTGCTTAAAGGGACGGAGTGCTTCATGGACGGAGTACTTTTCTTTCAAAAATCCGGAGTGCTTAAAGGGAGGGAGTGTTTCATGGACGGAGTACTTTTCGTTCAAAATCTGAAGTTTATAAGTCCGGAGTTCAAAAGCCGGAGTTCTTTTCAAAATGCCGAAGTTCTTGTATCATGAGTCGTTATTAAAAGCCGAAGTAAAAGTCGGATTAAAAAGCCGGAGCTCTCTTTTTCTACAGTAGACCGGAGTTCTTTTTCAAACAGAAGGCCGGAGTTCTTTTTCTGGACGGAGTGCTTTTCTTTTTAAAATTCGGAGCTCTAAAATCTGGAGTGTGTTTGTTTAAAATCTGAAGCTCTTAGTCCGGAGTGCTTTCTGTTAAAGTCCGAAGTTCTTAAATTCAGAGTGCATTTTCTATTAAAATCTGGAGTTCTCAATTCGAAATCCTTTCTGTCAAAATCTGAAGTTCTTAACTCCGGAGTTCATTTACTGTAATTCAAGGCTCTAATCCGAAGTTCATCTTTCAAATTGCCGGAACTCTAAATCATTTTCTGTAAAATGCCGGAGGTCTTTTATCTTAAATTCAGAGATCTTTTGACATAACAGAATTCAATAGCATGAATTCTTATTTCATTTTAAGGCCTAAAATTCCTTTCCGTAAACATGAAATTATCAAAATTCATAACAATTGACAGTTAATCATAAACAGAATAAGTCTAACATCATGCATAACAGAATTTCCTTTAAACATGCATTTCAGTCAGCAAAAGCATACTTCATACAGAATATCATATACTTTCATAGCAACATAAATAAACATGAGTTTCAGAAATAGGGGTGAGTATCTTGCCTGAATTCTTTTCTACTTTTTCCTTAGCTTTCTGTCTTCTTCTTTACTGAGAGTTTCTAGTGGTGCCTTTTCCTGATGCTTTTAAGCCCTTATTTATAGCCCTAGGTTTTGGTGGCCATCATTTATGATTTTCCTATTTTCCAAGGGTATCATTTATGATTTTACATTTTCCAAGGTGGGTCGTTTTCCAATAAGTCTCAGAAATAGCCAAATTATTGATGGTCGCTCCTTCCCAATATTCTTCCTTATTTTCTGTGACCGGACTTCAGCCTTTCATCAAAACAACTTCCGATCAACTATCGAGCGTTGATCGGATTTCTATCTCCTTTCTATTCATTTGTTCACATTTCTCCGGTCAACATTTTTCGTTGACCGGATTTCTCCTTCTTCTACTTTAACTTCAGCTTTTCATCTCTACAGTATTCCGGCCTTACAGGTCTGGACTTCATTTTCATTAAATCCGAACTTCTTTTTACTTCGAAAATCCGGAATATTTTCTTTCAAGCAAATCCGGACTTCTTTTTACGTCGAAAGTCCGGAGTGTTTTTACTAAGCAAATCCGGACTTCATTTTCATTAAATCCGGACTTCTTTTCTCCAACGAAATCCGTACTTCTGTTTACCAAGGGAAATCCGGAGTTCTTTTTACCAAAGGAAATCCGGACTTCATTTTATCAAGGAAATCCGGACTTCTTTTTCATCAAGAAATTCGGACTAGAATTTCACAAATGAAATCCGGACTTCTTCTTATCCCGGAAATCCGGAGTTCTTAAGGCCTAACTTGATTCCATCTTAAGCCGGTGTACTATTCTTATTTCGTTTTCCGGTCAACGCAAGTTGACCAGACTTGATGATTAAAATTTTCCCTTTTAAAATTTTTGGGTCGTTACAGAATCCCTCATCTCTCCGACGAGATGAAGTTGAGCGCCTTCATCGCAACATTGGTGGTTGGGGAGTTCTTCAAGCATCTGGCGCACCAGTGCCCCCAATCCTTCTAAGAAGTTGAAGCCATCATTCGGGCCTATATTGTGGTCGAGGAGGCCAACGAGAAAAAGCATCCCGAATGCACAGACCGGCAACTAGAAGGATCAGTCGCTAGGAAGAAGAGAAATGGAGATCGCGACCACTCTTGGGAACCCCACAAGAAACCAAGGTCTGAGCCGAGTGTCTGAAGAGAGTACAGGCCCCCTGACCCTGACTCCCTTGAACGACACTTGTTCGAACATTTTGATGCAAATTCGAGACGAGAAGTTTCTAAAGTGGCCTAAAGTGTCAAAGAACCCAAAGGCCGGAGACTAGACGAAGTATTGCCACTACCACCAGTCTCTAGGGCATACAACAAGCACTGCCAAACCCTGCAGAGGGAAAATGAGGACCTAGTCCACCGCGGCCACCTCACTCAATTCTTGAAAAGCTTAGGGTAAGCCTCCAAGGCCGCCGCCGACAAGCCAGAGACAAACCAATCAACCTAGTCGTCGCTGGCGCCATCAACATGATCTTGAGCAGCGCCAGAAGCAGTGACTCGGACTGGCCCGAAGCCATGTCCAGTAGCAAGAGAGTAATAGTAGGGGCAAGGACTGATGTCATTAGTTTTAGTGACGACGATATGACACATGTAAATTTTCCTCATTCAAACCCTCTTGTTGTATCAGCTCTCATTTCAAACGGTACGCTTGACTACCAATTGAGATGAGTTTTTATTGATAATAAAAGCTCTCGAGATTTACTGTACCACAATGTATTTTTTAAGCTTGAACTAAAAAAGGATCAGATGAGAGCAGTCGAAGGACCTCTGTATGGCCTGGACAATAAACCAATGCCTGTGCAAGGAGAGATTCAACTGGAGGTCACAATGGGAACTCACCGGCGCACAGCTACACGCATGCTTATGTTCCTTGCTGTCGACCTGCCATCGGCCTACAATGCCATTCTATGCCGGCCATTCTTGGCCGCCCTCGGGGCCATGACATTGATCCATCATTTGAAGGTAAAGTTCCCAATCCCGTAAGGAATCAGCGAGGCGATGGGCGACCAGATGATGGGACGAACGTGCTGCCAATCCCAGGTCGCCCCCATCGCTCTAGATCGACCAACTAAAGACCTAGACTTTCATGACAAGGCATCGTTGCAATAGGCTCGATCAGGCAAGGCGACAAAGCTGTCCCCTTGGACCCCAACAAGCCCAAGAAGTGCATGTACATCGGTGGCTCCCTCTCCATGCTGGTCCGTAGCCAACTCGTGGACTTCCTCGGGCAGAACTCCAACATCTTCGCATGGATTCCTGCCGACATACCTGGGATACCAGTTGGAGTAATCGTCCACAAGTTGGGCCTTGATCCCAATAATAAGCCTGTTCGGCGAAAGCACAGGAACCACTTCGTCAAAAAACAGATTGCCATAAGGGAAGAGGTGAAGACGTTGCTTGACGTAGGGTTCATAAGGAAAGTCCAGTACCCGGATTGGCTATCAAATGTTGTCCTCGTGAAGAAGAGATGCAGCAAGTGGCGGATGTGCGTTGACTTCACCAATGTGAATAAAACCTACTGAAAGGACAACTTTCTGCTTCCTCGAATCGACCAGTTGGTGGACTCAACGTTCAGGTACAAACTCCTGAGCTTCATGGATGCCTACTTGAGCTACAACCAAATAAGGATGAACCCGGAAGATGAGGAGGACACCTCATTCATGACTAACCAGGGGACTTGATGCTATAAGATCATACCCTTCGATCTAAAAAATGTTGGCACAACCTACCAACGGCTGGTGAACAAGATGTTCGAAGCTCAGATCGGTAGGAACATGGAGGTATACATAGACGACATGCTTGTCAAAAGCAAAGTGGCCAATGACCACGTCCAAGACCTGGCAGAAACCTTCAAGGTGCTTTGAGCACACAGGATGAAGCGTAACCCGACCAAGTGTGTGTTCCAGGTGACCTTCGAAAATTTCCTGGGCTTCATAGTATCTTAGCACGATATTGAAGTGAACCCGGAGAAAATCAGAGCCATCCCCGACATGAACCCTTCGCAGACTGTGAAAGAAGTGTAGAAGCTTATACGGAGACACACCGCCCTCTCGCGATTCCTGGCCAAGTCCGCGAAGAAGTATCTGCCATTCTTCAAGGCCCTCAAGGGGACGAAGGCGATCGGATTCCGCTAGACGGACGAGTGCAAGGCTGCGTTCTAGGAGCTGAAAGTGTATCTCGCCAATCCTCCACTCCTAACATCCCCTTCGGAAGGCGAGGACCTATATTTCTACCTGGTAGTGTCAGACACGGCTCTCAATTTGATCCTTATTCGGCAATAGAGGAATATGCAGTGACTCGTATATTATATGAGGCGATCTTGCAAAAGCTCGAGACATTCGAACGATTGGTTAAGTGGGCCATAGAGTTGAGCGAGTTCGACGTGGAGTTCCAATTGAGGCCAGCCCTCAAGGGCCAAGCCCTCGCGAGCTTCATGGTCGAAAAGGTGACACCCACTCTCGGCGCCCCAAACCAAATCAAAGACATGAGCACCACGAGCTCCCTTGTATGGACCCTCAATGTTGATGGGTCATCCATGCAAATAGGCAGCTGGTCTGGAGTCGTGCTCGGAACCCCAGATGGCTTGGAGATCAAGTATTCTTTGATGCTTAGATTCCTAGCCACCAACAACGTAGCAAAGTACGAGGCCCTCATCGTGGGACTCAAGCTGGCAAGGGAATGTTCAGTGAGAGTGTTGATCGTATACAGCGACTCCGAGTTTATAGTCTACCAAATCTTAGGAGTCTTCGGGGCATCAAACCCACAGCTCACCAAATACTTAGCAAAGGCAAAGGCCTAAGCTCAGGCGTTCAAAAAGTTCAAAATTGAGCATATCCCGAGAGAGGAGAACTAGAATGCCGACTAGCTAGCCAAGGACATAGCGATGGGATCTCTAGAGCAATACGCTAGGAGCATGCGTGAAGTTCTAACTGTACCTAGCATCGATAGCGCGAAACGCGAGGTGCTGCAGATAGCCGAAGACAACAACTGGATGATCCCATACTGGAAGTACCTGACGGACAGTGTGCTACCAGAAGACCCCGAAAAGCCCAAGCGGATCAAGAAGACGACTAGCTGGTACACGATCATTGATGGGAGGTTGTACTGGCAGGGATATTCGACTCCCTACCTGAAATGCCACACGCCGTAGGAAGCTGAATACGCGCTAGGCAAAGTCCACTTTTGTGTGTGTGGCTCACACGTTGGAGGAAAAAAAACTCGCATTCAAGATTATGCGGCAAGGTATGTTCTGCCCACGATGAAGCGAGACGCTATAGACTTTGTCAAGAAGTGCGAGAGCTACTAAGTTCACAGGTCCCTGACCCACCAGACACACATGGAGCTGCGGAGCCTATAGGCCCCATGGCCATTTGTGTAATGGGGGCTCGATATCCTTAGGCCCATGCCCTTAGCCTTTAGACAAAGAAAGTTTCTAATCGTCGACATCGACTACTTCACTAAGTGGACTAAGGCAACTCCCCTGGCATGTATAATCAAACAGAATGCAATGGAGTTCGTCCATCCGAACATCGTTTGTCGGTTTTGGATTCCCGATGTCATAGTGACTAACAACAGAATCCAATTTACTAACAAACAGTTAACTAAATATTACATGAGTTTGCGTATTAGACTGGTTCACACGTCCGTGGCATACCCACAAGCTAGCTGTTAGGTTGAGGTGACTAACCAAATGCTACTGCATGGACTAAAGACTAAACTCAAGGATACAAGGGGATCTTGGGCCGATGAGCTACCTTCTGTACTTTGGTCATATCGTACGACCACGCGGGAGACGCCCTTTGGCCTTTGTTACGGGGCTCAAGCAGTCATCCCCGTCAAAGTGGGGCTTCCCAGCTTTCAGATCGAATGCTTCGACCTTGTTAGCAACTCCCAATGGCTTAGAGAGTGCCTAGACCTACTCCCGGAAGTTCACGACGTAGCGCACCTAAGGACAGTAGCCTACCAGCAACGCATCGCTCGATACTACAATAAGTGGGTGAAGGCTTGCCCACTTGAGGTCGGGGATCTGGTCCTCCGGAGTGTAGAGGCGATGGGCAAGACCGCCCATATGAACAAACTCTCCCCAAACTGGAAGGGGTTGTTCCTTGTCTTGAAGATCCTCCAACACGGAGCGTACAAGCTGCGCGTTCAGGATGGAAAACTGGTCCCTCGGACCTAGAATACCACCGACCTCAAGAATTACTACCAGTAAGGCATACATGAACTAGAATGCTTGTATATGTACAACGTTTTCATTAATAAAATTTTTATTTTTATTTGCTTGTTTGACTATTCATATGAATATGTTCTTGCTTGCCATTTCCAAAAAGCATAAATGGCCTAGACTACCCTTAAGTCAGAAGGACGTTCATCCACCTGTAAAAAGAAACCTTTGCCCCGCACCGAGCGACCGACTTTCAATTGAATTCCAAACTTCGGCCTCGCATCGAAAGGCCCTTAGAGGCCACAAAACCCTTGCCCAGCGCCAAGTGGCCCACATGTGGTCGAATTCCAGACTTTCGCTCTGCATCGAAAGGCCCTTAGCGACCACGAAACCTTGGCCCCACGCTAAGCGGCTCACATGCAGTTGAATTTTGAACATCGACTACGCGCTGACAGGCCCTTAGTGGCTACAAAACCTCAGCCCCGCACTGAGCAACCCACCTGTGGTTGAATTTCGAACTCCGATTCCGCACCAGACTGCTCTTAGCATCCATAAAACCCTGGCTCCGTGCCAAGTGGCCCAAATGCTGTCGAACTAGCAGGCCAAGGGGCTCTGAAAGCTCCCAGCAAAATGGCCCTCAGAACCTTAGGGGATATAAACGGCAGGAGTGTGACGACCTTCTCAAAAGAAGAGAGCACCCTCAGTCGATGACAGTCAATGGGCTAGGACTATGTGCACAAAAGTGACGACGCCCTGAGCAAGACAGAGTGCTGAGACGGTGTCGAGCATGGAACAGCCTAAGACCTGGAGTTTGGCTGTTGTGGCCTCGAAACTAGCTCACCCTCAAGAGACTCCATCGGGCGTGCGACGACGTCCAATTCATCGAACAGAGAATTCCACTACGTGCGAGATGCGACGACATCCTTAACCAAAGGATGAGCATAGCGCAAATGGCTCCCAAAGTGAGCCTTGGCAATGATAGCAAGACATCTTAGCCAACACAACGAGAAGATCCGTATCATTCAAAAACGAAAAAGAAAAAGAAAACAGAAGAAGAGGAAGGAAGCAAAGTGAAAAGAAAGTTTGCTTTACTCGAGCAGGAGATTACAAGATTCCCTTAGAAAGCTATGTACAGAGAAGACAGACAAAGTGCGGCTACCCTACGAGCTCGAAGGCCCTGTCCCTTCCGAGAAGTCGATCAAGCACGAGCCATCTTTGATCCTGTCATTACGAGGATCAAGGATCTCCATGGAGACGCCTGGAGTCACGATAGAGTCTATAGAACGACATAGGCGTATGTTGTCCCAAAACCATACGTCCAGCACTCGAGCCATCTCCTCCGGAGAGAACCGGACTCACAAGCTAGTCTCAGCTCGGGCACACCAGTCCTGCAAGTTGACGATGAGCTCCCCAGCCACCTGCAGTTCACCTTTGAGTCGTTCATTCTCATACTTCAGATGGCAACCTCACTCCTCCAACGCTGCTCGGCTACCCATTTGCCCTCTTCATGAGCTTGGCGGGTGCGCTCGTCACATTGAGAAACAGCAGTGTAGACAAAGCAAATTGCGTCTGGGATCTGCAAAAGGGAAAAAGGATGAGAAGCCCGTGAATCCTAGCCACACGGGAAACATTGCACGAAGGGAGTCGGTAGACAAATCCCCAACTTGATGAGCAAAGAAATTATACTTCAATGAAGGGCACCTCGGTAGCACCAGGCAATTCCAGCACGGCTTCAAGATCGGAAACGCCTGGGGGCTCCAACCGCTCGATAGCCTCCTCCACCCCTCTCGCCAAAGCCTCATTGATTGCAGCTTCATCAGCAGTCTCCTCGAGCGCAGTGGCCTCAACAGCGACCTCAGGACCAAGGAGAGCGGCTCGAGTGACACCCTGGCTAGTGCGTCAACTGCCTCAAGAACATCCAGAGGTGCAGTAGCGGGCTCCAGATTGACCACCTCAACAAGCTTAGTCGAGCCGATCGCTGCCTCCTCGGTGCCCATCACGGCCACCCCTCCGAAGGACTAGACTGGCAACTCATCGGTGGAGGGTCCCGCACAACATCAAACAAGGAACTCAGTACAGACCCCTCACCCGAAGGAAGCCTAACTAGGGGAACGTCGTACTCCACCAAAGTGACGGTCGAATTCGGAGATTGGTCGGGGGCTCCTGTGAGCAGCTCCAGCCCTGGCTCCTGCACCACAACAGCGGCCATGGTAGGTGTCGTTTGGGCTGACCCAGCAAACTGGCTGGACGCAACTGGCAATATCAAGGCCGCCCTACAAGAAGTGCCTCCGTTCCCCTTCAACCTTTTCAGCGTCACCACGTCTTCATCAGAAAAAGAGTCCAGTGGCAGCGATGAGTCACCCTGCTCGAGTGACTCCCCCAACGGCTCTCTGATGACTAGGGCCCTGGCTTTCCTCTTCTGGGAGGTAGTCGCAGCCCCGCTACTTGCACGATCTCACTAACAGCGGCAAAAAGCTCAGAGGTCAAGTAAAATCCCTGAATAGCGAACGTCTCTAGCTCTGCCTCGATGTGATTGATAAGATCTTTCTCCTACTTCACTTCCTCCTCGTCAACGCTTTTTGATAAAAAATCGCTCACGTGACCCCACCCGCGGGAAATCTCCCACTCTGGAGAGACCGTGAAGTCGGACGAAGATGCACATGGATATCAGGTAGCGCATGGTGTTAGGATGAAGCCGTGCTACAGGAATGTTGAGCGCCTCGAAGATCCCATATAGGTCTAGCTCCATGGGGAAGCGAAGTCCACCCCTCTAGTAGTGCTCATACACAGTAATGAAGCCCTCGGGGGGCACGTTTACTCTTCCTCCCTCGCTAGGAAGGAGATGGGCCCAGTCGCTCGAGATATGGTAGTCAACCTCAGAGTAGCGACAGTGCTCTCTAAAAGGACTGACTTGATGTCGCTCACTCTCTGACGAATGGAGGAAGAAGGAGAGCTTTTCTTCTTCGTAATGGATTCTCGAAGTAGACAAACACAAAGTATGAAAGATGTGGGGAAGCGTCATTTAAATAGGCAACGCAAGAGAAGGCCAAGCGGCGTCGCGCGGGAAAATGTGAAGGTTGCCTTGAATGATGGCTATGACATGCGTCCTCTCAGCAAAGTGTGGTACATCTATCCAAGGCAGCCTATCATGGTGCCTGACAGACTGCCACCCTCTTCACGCTGCAGCCACCTGCCAAATCCCCTACTGTCACACCACGCAATTAATGCGAAGATATCAACCATTCGGAATGACGATGGTAGCCCATTCAAAATCCATACCGGAAGGGCAAAACGAGTCATTTGAACACAATAAATTGCAACTAGTAAATTGCTCTATCCTAAAGAAATTTTATTAAGGAATTTCACCAATAAATTTTCTTTACAGGAGAAGCTGACGAGTGGTCACAGAATACAACTATTTGTCTCCTCCGGGCTCGGCAGGATTGAGAGTTATGAACTCAGTCAACTCTGAGCACGTTCGAATACCCACATTCTGAGGGTCCAGGAGGCCCACACGAAAGCTAGGCATTGCCAGTGAAGCTATCCTCCCGCTAAACCGAATGCTTTCCTGGAACTTTTTTTCCAGCATGGGAGCCAGCTCTTCCGACCGGATCTTCGGCCTCAGCTTAGCCTCCAGCCATGCGTGGACGACGTGCTCTTCCCTTTGTCACACTCAACACTACTCGAGCTCCTCCTAAAGATAGCAATCTGGCTTTGGGCTTTCGAATTGATGTCGGCTAGTTGGGATGCCCGCGCCTCCGCCTCCAACCATGCTTGCTCGAAGTGAGCTGCTCGCATAGAAATTTGTTCGATTTCCGCAATGGTGACCTACACCCAGGCCTCAATGTCCTCAACTACCCGCTGGACAAGACGGAATAGCTAGCCAGCTCCCTCAGGTCCTCGGCACCGAGAGGAATTAGATGCCCCTTCGGATTCAAAGCCCGATGGCTCTCTCAGAGGCCTCGTCGTCCCAAGGACTAAAGGCTCCGAGTGGCAACCTTCTGATATCGTTGCGGCAAGCCCCACCTCGTCGTGGCCTCTCAGCCCTTGCTCTCCCCATCATGACTCCTTGATAGGGGGCTCGGACCCCGAAGAGGAGGACGACCCTGCCAACGGTCCTGGAATGACGTCACGCACCCCATTTGCCATTAGCGTGACCACAACGAAAGAAAGGACGGAACAACCGCAGGCTTAGATTACGCACCTCGCAGTAGCAAGTGGATGCCCAAATTGGAGAAGTCCTTGGCACTTAAATAGCTAATGCTCCCCCAAGGAGACAACATCGTTCAACTAGGGAGGGGCATTCCGCCGCCCAACGAAATCCCACCACGTGTGACACCCTGAAGCATCGCGCCTTTTCAAGAAAGGCAATTATGATGTGATGGCCCTACAGTTTCTGATGTATTAAATGCAAACGAGACCTGATTGACTCACCCTCCATCAGTATCGATCAGCTAGCCAAGGTAGGATATGGAAGGCGCAAGCTCACAAGCGGTTCTCACGAAACCATCCCCTCGACGGTCCAAACACAGACTCGAGCGATGGGCACTTGCAAGGTCGATCGAAAGCCACTGGGCACTCAGAATAAGCAAGTGTTCAAACATGTATGGCAGTGAGAGGGCCCTATTGCCCTTGAGTCACACCAAGCGAAGCAGTAAAGAGAAAATTCAATGACACAAGAGATGAAAGGCAAAATTAACGCTTTTATTCATTGAAGTGTTCTTTACAGAGTACAAAGCTTGCGTCAACTAAAGTACAAAAGAACAAGAAATAAAGCAAAGTACAAGAAGCGGCAGAATAACGACACCCCCACGAAGGCTCAGCCCTGTGCATAGGTGCACATCACTTCCTTTGGAGGCATCAACCCCAGTACCAATTCCACTCTCGGACGGGTGGAGTGGATGCTGATCCCACGCTTTTCGTGAGACAGGTTCCGCCGCAAGTGAAGGAAAGGCATCCATCAGGGGTCCCATTGAAGCCACGACGCACCCGCCTACGGCCCAATGGAACCCTAGGACTCGCCTCCTCTTTTGGAAGGAACAAATGAATGGTTAGCTGCAGTAAGAGATGGCAAATGCATGCTTTCAAGGGAATGGAATCCCCCAAACCAGCATGCTAACCTCGCGACGTCCCCCTGTACCGAGGAACTCCGGTTAACTAGAGAGGAGGCACATGACAACTGCAAAGTAGCCGAGCCACGCTTGTTACAACAAAGAAGCACCCATGAGAAAAGCATGACAACAGGCATCAACAGCTACTGCCAATCACCCACAAACCCATCTGATTACTTTGCGAAACTTCACAGGACGCAAGACAAGCCAATGACTTCGCATTGCTTCACCAACGAAGTGTTAGGTGTGAGCCACCCAAGCTGGGAAGCCCTCAATTTATAGCCGCACGGAAGGTCCTATTAGCTCCAAAAGAGGCATGCTGCCCGATGGTTGTCAATCAAAAAAAAGGAAAGCCATTAATCTTGAGCCAATTCCCAAGTGGCGAATCTTTCCCAACAAAGTGCCTCTGAAAGGCTGCATATTCGCATGCGGAAGGAGCGACGTCCTTGAAAGTCGAAGACTAGCACATCTTGAGGAAGCCCGTACGGACAAACGGTAGGACCACCTTTAACATGCAAAGCCCCGGCCATAGGCCATCCCCAAGCATGAGGGCTAGTGATGGGTCCAGCACGGATCTAGGCTAGAATCAGCGAGACCCAACTGAAAGAAGATGAGTCCGGCCAGCGGAAGGGCCTTGCCCAGCAACGGTGCCTCAGGAGATCAGAAACAAGGCCCACTGGGAGCCCTAGGTGAGAAGCCGATCAACATCGCTTGCACTCCTACAGAGACGACCACAGGCTACCGACATAAAAGACGTTGGCTCAAAGGATGCCAGCCAATTGAATATAAGGTCAACGCTGACAGGTCGCAATACACGGCGCCCTAATAGCCTCTTAGCCAATCTAAGCAAAGTCAGCTGGCTTGCATTGGCCACAGCCAACAATAGTCGCCTCGTCTCCACAAAGCAACAACTGACACTGCTAGCTACCACCAGCGCACAACGGCTGAAAAATCCTGACAAGCCACTTGTAGGAGATCCTGCCCCCCAAAGCGTTCCTAAAGAAGCCTACAAATACCCTCTCCATCAGTTGAGAAAGAAAAAAAGGCTCCGACTTTCCCCCAAGAGACTTCAAGACTTTTCTAACTCCGATCCGATACCGACTTCCACCAAAGAGCCTAAGCATTGGCCTAAGATCGCAATCCCTATCCTTCACCCAGCGCTCAAAGCTTGGAGGAGAAAGAACCAGCTCTCTTCCCTTGAACCATCACCGCCTCACGGCAACCGTAGTGGGGTGCCTCCACTTCCACCTCCAAAGGTCCGAGTCCGTGCACACTCGGGGTCCCATCAGCAGGAACCTCCTCAGGGCGCTCGCCCTCATCAGCTTGGACTGGGATGGCTGGGAGCTCAGCAACGACCTCTTCTTCGACGCCCCTCTGAGAGTCCTCGACCTCAAAGTCCTCGGATGGATGCCCAGCGGGGGTGGACGCTTCACCAGGTAATTCAGGAGAAACTCCGAGGGCAGGACTCTCAGTGGCTTGGACTTCTGGAAGCTCAATCACTTCAACGATCGTTTGGACCTCCGGGAGCTCAATCACTTCATCGATCCTCAGTGAGGATCCTCCAGGGAGACTGGAAAAATAAAGGCAAGTGGAGCTCTCGACCCCAGAGGATCTCGGATGAGAGGACTTCCTTCTCTTCAACAGAGGAGCGATGACGTCATCATCCGCAAACTCATCCTCATCAGAGATAGTGCCCCCCGAGGAAGGCAGCTCAACCACACCTTGGGGGCGCTTTGAGCCCTCAACGTCCGAGCGTTTGGAGCTCCCGGACGGCCCACTTTGCTCTGCTTGGACGGGCGGACCTGAAATGCTCAGAGTCCCCGTCCTCTTTCTCAACTTCTTCTTGGATTTGGACTTCGCGGGAGTGGACTCGGAGACCCACTTGGCCTCCTTCAAGTTCTCGGGCAGCAACCAAATGTTGCGCTTGTCCAGGTGGAAGCCCCCGAGATTGGCTTTCACCAAGTCCGTTAGATCCTTGGCATATTCCCTGTCACTGAGGGAGGGCTCGGTGCAGTACTCGCTCTTCACCTTCCCCCACTTATTTGGGATGGCCCAAATCTGCGGGACTGCCAGAAAGAAAAATTTGTCTTTCCAGCGCTTCGTGGAGTCCGGGTTCCCCCCACAAAGCAATGCAAACTCCGGCCGAGGAGTCATGGTAATCCAGTCAAGGTTATGTGTGAAACGGAACATAACCTTGACAACCGTGACATTTAGGAGTTTCTTGTGGCAACGAAGAAAGACGCACAGGGAGACAAGGTACCTCATGGCGTTCGGCTGGAGCCCTGCCAATGGGACGCCCAGATCCCTCATAATCTCGTGAAGCTCCTCAGCAAGAGGAAATCGAAGCCCACTTTTTAGGTGAACCTCATAGACCGCGATGAAGCCGTCGCTAGGGCGCAGTGCCCTGTCTGCCGGTCCTGGCACCACCATCGCCATCTCATCAGGAATCCCGAACAAAACTCGAAGCTCCTCCAGCCTATCATTCGTTAAGGACGACGCAATATCCCTAACACCAGGCGCCTTCGTCGACTTCATTGGGGGACGAAAAGAAAGTTGGAAGACGAAGAGGATTTCTTTTGCGAGAGAGGTTCGAAGAAGGAAGACAGCAGAAGAGTTTTTTCGAATGTAGGAGGGCGCCTTTTATAGCCCGAAAAATTTGAAAAGGCGCCATCATTACCGTGCCACACGTCAGACGGCCATTCGAACTGGAAAAAGCAGCCGTGCCACGTGTCACTCGGACATTGGATCTGGAGAAGAAGTGACGCGCTGGCCACGTGAAGTCTGACCGTTCGCCAGAATAATTAATGGCTCGCCACGTGTCACCCGGCCGTTCTCTTCAGCGAAATGATGAACGTTTACCTTTCCAAGGTAATTGACAGCGCGTCAATCACGCATTTAATGCCCACAGAAGCCCGAAACGGCGGCGTGAGAGTTTTCGGACGATAACGAAGTTCTCAGACAATGAAGTCCGCGGACCAATAGGAAGTCACCAGAAGTTACAAGGACCTAAAAGCGCCTCCAAGCAACTTCTGATCTAAGTCTTCATCAGCAGCAGGTCTCCTCGGACAATCTGCATGCCCAACGGACAATCATCAAGGTCGCGGACTAGCATTCACAAGAAAAAGGACATCTCAGGAAGCTTCAGAAGAACATGCCCAACGGTCGAAGATCTCGGACCCTTGGGCATGGGGGGCTAGTGTTGGGTTCAGTACCCAGGGTCCCCAATCCACCGGGTAAAAAAGTACTTGACCCGGGAAGCTAAGTGTAAAGGAGTCCGAGAATGATCACAGCAGTCCGAGAGAAGATCTCGGACTAACAGTGCAGGAACGTCCGAGGGATTTGTAGCCCGAGAACCCTCATCAGGCTTTGAGGTCCGCGGACCCAGTAAAAGCGCGAGGACTTATCCAAAAGCCAAAATTCCAATCAGTACGAGGACTCTTCAAGATGTCCGAGAATGCCACCTCAGCTTCATAAACGTCCAAAAGACGCATAAAGCCTGCAACACGCCACCACCGCCAGAACTGACACAGCAGTCTGACATTCCTGGCAAATACGGCACGAAACGGCTCAGGCGGCCAAAAGTTGCCCATTCACGATAACAAATCTGACACAGCAGAGACGTGTCAGGAGAGTAGGTGGCCAGCCTGGCACCTAGCAGCCAACGGTAACATTTTCTCCTATAAATACCCCACTTGGGGCATCAGATAAAGGACCGAATTTTTCCTTAAGCAAGAAAGAAAGAAAAAACATAGTATTCGAAAGCAAAAGCAGAAAGCCCTCGTCCACAGTTCTCGGACACCATCTTGTAAACGGCAGTATCAAACTTAGTGAAATCTTTCCAAGGCCAGGCCTCGTGGTTTTCCCTTCTCATTCAAGAGAAGGTTTCCACGTAAAAATATTATCTTCAATCTCTCTTTTCTCTATCACTCCATCATCATCATTTGTGTTGCTCGGACCCAAAAATCCGTAACGCAACAAATTCTATATCAATTCTACACAACACTAATTTCTTTTCATTATAATTAAAAATTCTATATCAATTTGCTTATTTCGATTACTATTTTTATTATTGTTAACTAAGAAAATAGTATTTAAATTGTCCAATATATCTTCAATGATCTTAAGATAAAATTTATTACTCTAAGCTCTGATATAAAATTTCTTATCAAAACACTATACTTTGTAATATCAAAACAAAAAAAAAAAAAACTTAGCCACCATAGTAAACATAACAATCAAGATTTGTTTTGTACTCCTCCAAGATGCTGTTCGATTAGTAAACATAAATACATATCAAAATATTAATTTACATGAAACAACACATCAAATGAAGTCTAAATAGGAGTAACTCAATACTTCTAAAATATCAGTCCATTTATATATAATCATGTAGTCATTGATGCCATAAAATTCTCTTATTGCTTTCTTAGCAACTCTCTAGCCATTCATACTTAGATTACTTTAATATTTTTTCAATATTCTTAT
>JAODPA010114553.1:0-19038 GCA_025585075.1 Nepenthes mirabilis
ATATATATATATAAAGTCTATATTTGGTACGCTTGTATGTGTTGGTTCAGTCTGGACCGTCTCCCTTGATTACTTTATCTTGGGACTTAGCTTAGCTTCGGACGAATTCTAACGGAAGGATTTTTGAAGTATAAAAAAAAACTACTCCGTCACAGTTGGTATTAGAGAGGAAAACGAGATGCCTTGGGAACGATTGATCATAAAGCGGAAGTATAGGCAAGACAAACTAAGGATAATAGACATTAGATGGGAAGTTTAGGTGTAAACGTTGAGATCGGTTCTAAGTTTCCTAAATAACTGTGAACTCTCCCTGTAATCTGATTTTCTAGGTTTGTTTATATTGCCTTATTCTTCATAATAGGATATAAATGGCCAGTAGAAGAAGTAGAAGAAACGGCCGGGGTGGTGCTGATATGCCCCCTGACCGCGAAGCAGAATATATTAACCGATTGGGAAGGATGACTAACATAATTCAGTCTATGAAGCAACACCATATGGCTCCGATCCCAGCACCAGAGTCAGCTCGGATAAATCCTACCCCAACAGCATATGATAAATTCACGAAAAAAAGAGCGTCGGAATTCTTGGGAGAATTGGATCTAGCCAAAGCTAATATCTGGACAAGGAGGATGAAAAAGATTTTTATAGTAATCCAATGCAGTGACTAGGAAAAAGTTACCTTTGCAGCCTATAAACTGGAAGGAGAGGCCGATAGTTGGTGGACAATGCAAAGGAGGGTGTTTGGAGTGCCTGATGAAGAAATTACTTGGGGTATGTTTGAAGAAGTATTCATGGAAAAATATTTCCCCTCTAGTCTTCAAGACTAGAAGGAGAGGGAGTTTATGTGGCTAAGACAAGGGACCCGTACAGTGGCTGAATATGACGCCAGTTTACAGAGCTGTCCCGTTTCGCACCCTACTTTGTAGAAGATGAATTGAGAAAAATAAAGAAGTTTCAACAGGGACTAAGGGACGATATTAGAAGGCAGTTAGTGACCCAAAAGCTTCAAACATATGCAGATGTTCTAGATCGGGCGTTGATATATGAGAAAGAGCTGAAAACACAAAAGTTTTTCGCAAGGAAAGCTGCTTGCCGAGTAAGTTTTACTCCGGTTTGAATGTGGCACCCTCAGGGACATCTAAGAAGGCAAAAACAGCAGTTAAAGGGAAAAGTATAGTTGAATCCCAACCAGTGACGAAGTCCCAAACGTCGGTCACTAGTTGTGCTTATTGTGGGAGAGACCATGCTGGGCGGCCTTGCTTTAAATTGACCGGAGCATGTTTCAACAGGATCACATGATAAAATATTGTCCTTTGCCCAAGAGAGTTAAATCAAGAAAGCCAACAATTGTAGCTAAAGCTTTTGCAGTGACAGTACAGGACCCTAAGACATCTCCAAATGTGGTTGAAAGTACTCTCATCATCTGTGGAGTTTCAACCTTTGTTTTATTTGATTTTGGGTCTACGCACTTCTTTATTTTCCCACAATTTGCACGTTATATTGTATCTACCCCAAGAATCTTAGACTTTTCTTTAACTGTTGATGGGTATACCGTAGTTGGGCGAGCCCAATAGTCAAAGAAGGCCAGAATAGCCTGTTGGATGGTCAACTTCAATGTTGGCCCAACAGGAGGTGAATGCTCAAATCCTGAAAGGCTCAAACGCTCTCCCAACGGTCAACATCAGCGTTGACCGTCGAGACACAGGCAGGCAGCAAACCCAGATACAGAACGGTCAACTCAAGCGTTGACCGCAATCACTGTAGCAACAGGCCGCAAATAAAAAGTTTTTTACAGGCCTTGCCCACCTGAGCCGACGATCCAGCAGGCGACCAGCAACGACTCTTTCGGCACCTTCCACGAACTCAGCCAACACCCAAAAAGGATATTGACAAAATCAATGCCCTTCCCATAAGGAATGCGCCAGATTTTTTCAATCTCTTTCCAATTGGGGCTCTCCAATGGTAAAATGCATGGAAGGAAGGTGAGTAACTTAGAAAGCCACTGACTGCCAAAAAGGGAAGCAATCTCAGCAAGTTTGGAAACTTACGCCTTCCTGTAGAAGGAAGGCCATCCAGAATAACGTAGGGGATCACACATTTCAACCAAAGAAGATCACCCTGTCATCTTTTAAGTAAACCCTAAAATTTTCATTTAGGTCACGTAAGCTTTTAAACACACAACGCCCACAACGATAACGAAGACGGACATACAATACTCTGTTCCCTACTAACACTCAAAAAACCCAAGGCATACAAACGTGTTTCTGACAGCCTTCTAGATTCAGGAAGACGGCTTTACCTCTCTTTCATCTAGAAATCCACACACTCTTGCACACACTCTCTCTTTCAATTCTCAATTTCAGTAACCTTCTCTTATTTCAAAGGCTATTTAATGACTTGAGCGCCGGAGTGTTATCGGTGGGACAACTTTTCGCCGATACACTGACCTCCTGTTCGTTTTAGTGGTGTGTAGGATCCTAACTTAGTGAACGGAGCTGGAACCAGGACAAGTGGATCAGCCCAAATCTGTTCGAAGTTCAAATCCAATGATGCATCATTGGCGCCGTCTATGGGAAGCGCTTACAAAAAGCCAACCACAATTCCTCATAACGCTCTCTTTTCGCTACCAGATTCATCCACAATGGTGAATACGAGAGCCCAAACTAGCGATCCCATTAGAGACGCCACTTCTCCCGACCAGGACCACGCTGCTGGTACCCTGGTCAACGGGACGACAGGTAGGGCGCCAGCACCTTTTTTTCAGCAATTGATGGAGCAAATGCAGACCAACAATCGTCTACTCTAAATACTCTGCTCCCAATAAGAGCAACCACAGCAGGCGGCTCCACCAGCAGCTATCCCTACGCTGGCCACCAAAAAAGACGGCCACAGAAAAAAGAAGCCAGCAAAAAGGCTCGAGAGACCCGCGAATAATCTAATCCCGGCCTCTTGCGCACTCTAGGCCAGAACAGGCCTGAAGAGCGCTCTGGGAGCACCACTCCGAGAGAAAGTCTAAAGAGAAGAAATCCTCGATACTCTTGGGCAGAAAATGGGAACACAGTCCAGGAGCGAGCCTCCAGGACTGTCAGGTCCGCTGAAAGCAGTAGCCAGCCGGCTGCTAGACCCTCCGGGGATAAAATAGAGTTGAGAGCTTACCTCAATTCTAAGAGATCTGCTAACGCTGCTCGAGCAGATTCGCGTGTGGATAAGATTTGGAACCGCGTGTTCAAGGACGATGAGCACGTTGTTGACCTTGACAAATCTCCTTTCACAGCGGAGATCCTAAACCATCCACTGCCCAACAAGTTTAAGATGCATTCCCTTAACTCATATGATGGGAGCAGTGATCCAGTTGACCATTTGGATCACTTTCGCACCTATCTAAGTCTATAAGGGTTGGAAGACTTAGTGATGTGCTGCTACTTCCCGCTCATGCTGAAGGGAAATGCCCGCATCTGATTTCATCACCTCCCTTCAGGCACCATCAGCAGCTTCCAAGAACTCACAAATCTCTCCCTGGCTTAGTACGCCTCGAGCCAATAGGAAGAGAAGTAACCGTGGAACCTCTCCCACATCAAGCAAAAGTCAGGAGAGAATCCACGGAGATTTCTGGAACGCTTTGTGGTAGAGGCCAGGTAGATTCTTCGGATCACGGAGAAGATAAAATTGGACAGTTTCATCTCTGCGCTGACCTACGGGGACTTCTTCAAGCACCTGGCCCATAAGAATCCCCAGATATTACCCTGGCATACGCAGCGGCAAAGGAGGCCAATGAAAGCAAAACACCTAGAATGGGCAGATCAACCCCGATCATTCCTTGGAAAGGGAAAAAGAAAATACAGCGGCGGTGATCACTCCCGCCAGAAGCAGCATAGGATTGGGCCGTTAGAACGCAGAGATTACGGGCCCACCAACTTTATACCCTTGACGGATATGCACTTAAATTCCTCATGCAGATCTGTGAAAAAAAGTTCCTGAAGTGGCCAAAATCATTGAAGGACACTGAGAATCAGTCAAAGTACTACGACTTTCACCGCTCTATTGGGCATTCTACTGAGGATTGCAAGACACTGTAGAGGGAGATTGAGGAGCTGATTCGCAGGAGCCACCTCACCAAATTTGTCAAGGGCCCTAGACAGAATTCTGGAGCGGCTGGCGGAGAAGGGCAGGAGCTGTCTCCTCCCCGAAACCAGGTTGTGGCAGGGGTGGTTAATATGGTCACCACCCGACCTGCCAAAAACCTAGCTGACGACAAGACGTAGCAGATTGAGAGGAAGAAACAGTGCACGACGGACAACACCATTAGCTTTAATAATAATGATTTAGCTCATTTAATATCCCCCCATGCTGACCCCATCATTGTATCCGCGCTCATTTCAGACGGTAGTATCGACTACCGGTTGAAGCGAGTATTTATCGATAATGGTAGTTCAAAGGATTTTCCTTATTTGGATGCATTCTTTAAACTAAGCTTAAAAAAGAACCAACTAAAACTTGCTGAAGGCCCATTGTATGGCCTTGACAACGAGTCAGTGCCCGTCCAAGGGACCATCCAACTGGAGGTCACCTTGGGCACGTATCCAAAAATAGTGAGTCGAACACTCACCTTCTTTGTGGTTGACCTACCATCTGTTTGTAACGCTATACTAGACAGATCGTGCTTAACGATGTTTGGGGTGGTCACCTCAAATCCACACCTCAAGATGAAGTTCTCAACGCCTTACGATGTAGGAGAAGTGTTAGGTGACAAGTTATTGGACAGACATGCTACATGTCTCAGGTTGTCCCTAGCGGTAGCACTAGAACAGTTGGAAAACTCGATCATCAAGACGAGACAATCCTACAACAAGCGCAGTCTGACAAAGCCACGGATCTAATCCCATTGAACCCGGAGGAACCGGAAAGGTGTGTACAGATCGGCGGCTTACTCACCGGAATACTGCGCGATGAGTTGATCGCGTTCCTATGACGAAACGCTGATATCTTCACGTGGACTCCAGCAGACATGCCTGGGATCCTGGCTGAGGTGATGGTCCACAAGCTGGGGCTTGATCCTGGCTGAAAGCTCGTTAAGCAGAAGCGGAGAAACTACTCCGTAGAAAAAGCTGATTGCTATCCGAGAGGAGGTAAAGAAACTGCTGGATGTAGGATTTATTAGAGAAGTCTACTACCCGGATTGGCTCTCTAACATCGCCCTGGTGAAGAACAAGCAACGGAAAATGACGAATGTGTGTCGATTTTACCGACGTTAACAAAGCCTGCCCAAAGGACAGCTTTCCTTTACTCAGGATCGACCTGCTGGTTGACTCGACAGCCAGATATGAGTTGCTAAGCTTCGTGGACGCCTATTCAGGTTACAACTAGATTCGGATGAGTCCAGAGGACGAGGAGCACACCTCGTTCATGACTAATCAGGGTACCTACTGCTACAAAGTGATACTATCGAGACTAAAAAACGTTGGAGCAACCTATCAACGACTAGTCAACAAGATGTTTGAAAAACAGATCGGTCGCAACATAGAGGTCTACGTCGACGACATGCTCGTCAAGAGTAGGGTTACCGGCGACCACATTCGCAACCTAGCAGGGTCGTTTGAGGTGCACCGCAAGCATCACATGAAGTTAAACCCGGCTAAATGTGTCTTCGGGGTAGCCTCTGGCAAATTCTTGGGTTTCATCGTCTTCCAATGAGGAATTGAGGCAAACCTAGAGAAGATTAAGGCCCTCACAGACATGGCTCCACCGCGGAGCGTAAAGGACGTCTAGCGATTGATTGGATGGCTGGCAGCGCTGTCCTGCTTCCTCGCGAACTCTAGCGACAAGTACCAACCCTTCGTTAAGGCCCTAAGAGGAATAAAGTCTAATGGGTTTCAATGGATGGCAGACTTCCAGATACCTTTCGATGAATTGAAGCAGTATCTGGCCAGCCCGCTGTTGCTAGTGTTACCCAAGGGCGGAGAAGAGCTGTATCTTGACCTAGCAGTGTCAGAAGTGTCCCTCAGTTTTGTCCTCGTACACCAGGATTTTAACACTCAACGGCCGGTCTACTACGTAAGTAAGACGTTGACTGGCCCAAAGACCCGCTACTCGCGCGGTGAAAAACTAGCCTTCGCACTTATATTCTCTACACGGAGGTTGACGCCATACTTTCAGGCGCACCGTGTAGTGATCCTTACAGACCAGCTTCTGAAAAATATACTCCAGAAACCCGATATTTCTAGACGGCTGGTAAATGGGCCATCGAGTTGGGCGAGTTCGATATTGAATTCCAGTCCAGACCTACTATAAAGGCGCAGGCTCTGGTTGACTTCATTGTTGAAACCAAGACCCCAGTTCTCGAAGAGTAGCCCGCAAAAAGTGCAGGACAGCTTGATGGAGTTCCAGAATGGATACTCCACGTAGACGGATCGTCTACAGACGCTGGCAGTGGTGCTGGAGTGTTCCTCAAGACCCCCGACGGGTTCGAGGTGAAGTACTCCCTCAGACTCAATTTTTTGGCAACCAACAACATTGTCGAATACAAAATCCTGTTAGCCGGATTACGATTAGCAAAGGAGTGCTTACCAAGAGGTTAGCGGTCTACAGCGACTCCGAACTAATCGTTAACCAGGTTAATGGAGACTTCGAGGTAAACAACCCTCACTTGACCAAGTACTTGGCAAAGGCAAGAGAGACCGCCTAGGGTGTCGACAAACTAACCCTAGTTCATGTTTCTAGAACTGAAAACTGGAATGCAAACCAGCTGGCTAGAGCTGCTGCGGCTGAAAATCTAGAATAGTATTCGAGGGACATGAGGGAGATTCTAAACGCTCCCAACATAGAGAAACAGGAGACGATACAGATTTTTGAAGTGGAAAATTGGATGATGCGCTACCTCAGTTATCTGGCTGATGGATCATTGCCAGAAGACGCAGAGAATGCTAAACGAATCAAAAAGACAGCCGGTTGGTACACTGTGGTTGACGGACGACTATATTGCCGTGGCTACTCAGCCCCATATCTCTGATGCCTAACTCCCAAAGAGGCTGAATACGCTTTCAACGAAGTCCACCTCAAGATTTGCGGATCGCACATTAGTAGAAAAAACTTAGCCTTCAAAGTTATGCGGCAGGGCTACTACTAGCCCTCGATGAAAAAGGACGCACTTGAGTTTGTGAGAAAATGTGAAAACTGCCAGCTTTACAGTAACCTTCACTGCTAGCCATCCGCTAACCTGAAGACACTTCAGGCCCCTTGGCCCTTCGTACAATTGGGGCTCAATATTCTCGGCCCATTTTCCATTGCCAAGGGGCAAAAGAAGTTCATCATCGTGGACATCGACTACTTCACCAAATGGGTCGAGGCCATCCCACTGGCAAAGATTATGGAGCACAACGGTCTTGAATTCCTTCGCCATAACATTATTTACAGATTCGGCATCCCTGAGGTCGTCGTGACCGATAACGGGACCCAATTCTCGAGAAAACGCTTCATCAAGTATTGCACCAGCCTTGGTATCAAGTTGGTCCACACTTCGGTGGTATACCCCCAAGCAAATGGACAGGTGGAGGTCATGAACTGAATGCTACTCCACGGGTTAAAGACCAAGCTGGAGGACGCAGGGGGCTCCTGGGTGGACAAGCTCCCCTCAATTCTTTGGTCTTATCGAACAACCTCAAAAAAACCAACTTACGAGACACCATTCGGTCTCTGTTATGGGATTGAAGCAATAATCTCAATCGAAATCGGGCTTTCAAGTCTTAGGATGGAATCATTTGACCCACAGAGTAACTCCCGAAAAATCAGGGAACACCTAGACTTGTTGGAGGAAACTCACGACACCGCCAAAATGCGGACAGCAGCCTACCAACATCGAATTGCCCGATACTACAACAAAAAGGTAAAGGCGTGACAATTCGATGTTGGAGACATGGTCCTATGAGGTGTCGAGGCCACAGGCAAGCTGACCGGCCGTAATAAGCTCTCCCCTAATTGAAAAGGGCCTTTCGTAGTCTCTACCATCCTGCGAAATGGAGCATACAAACTCCGAAACTAGGACGAAAAGTTAGTCCTATAAACGTGGAACGCGGTCCACCACAAACGCTACTTTCAATAAAGGGCACATGTACATATTTGCATTATTATCTGCATGCATTTTCCTGTTTGTTTCAATTTGTCAAAACGAGTGTTTCCTTAGCATACTGCCTTCCCTTCCTGTGTGCATATATATATGTGTTTACTTTACAGGTTACCCGACCTAGACTGTCCCTAAGTCAGGAGGATCCTCACCCTCTCATTAATAAACCCTGGTCATCCAAGTGGCTCATAAGTGATCGAACATGAACCTCGGTCATCTGAGCGGCCCATTAGCCATCGTATTTAAACCCTGGTCATCCAGGTGGCCATAAGCAGCCTAGAATTAACCTCGATCATCCAGGTGGCCCATATGTGGTCGGATCTAAACCTTGATCATCTAAGTGGCCCATTAGCGGTCAAAATCCTAGGGGGCTAGTGCAACACATGCAACAACCCCCTCCGCGAGAAGATAGCGTGATTAGTCAACGATGGTCGAAGGAAGAAAAATTCTTCTCCAACACTGGCTGCCCAAGTCAGCACTTGGGCGGCGCTACCAAGCGCCACTCACAAGTCGCCATTACTAGGCCGGTTAACACACAGCCGGCCACCAGAAAGCCTAAGAATTTCACTCCTTTGGCAGCCACACAATGGCCGCCAGGCAACTAAGTTGGCCATCTGATATAGTATACATGCAAGCACAAAGCAGTAAAAAGAAATAGACACAAAGTAAAAAAATTCTCATTTTATTGCTTTCAAACATATTACAAAGTACATAAATATAAAGCGGAGACCAAAAATCAGCAAAGGGCTAAGGGGGCGGCGGAGGCAGCACCTGACAATCTCGCGGATCCCTTACGAGACTGTCGTAGATCTGGGCGAACCTGTTTGACATATTTAACAGGTCCACTGGGAAATTAGGGTCAATGAGCCGCGCGATACGCCGACACATATTGACCCCTTCCCACATCTGCAACCACATCAACTGCTCAATCTCGTGAGGGCGTATCCGAAGGCTCAGGCAATTCTCCAACTCCGTCAGCTGCCCTCCAAGCTAGCTAAGGCGCCCAGTGAGTCGCTCGTTCTCCTACTTTAGCCGGGCGTTCTCCTCCTTCAGATTGGTATTCTCAGCCTCCGTATTAGCCAGAACAGTCTGCAAGGCAACGGCATCGAACCTGTGCTCCGCCCCCAAAGCTGCCAGCTTCGTATCCTGCCAGACAATCTCTGCCTCCCTATCAAAGATCACCCGATCCCGCTGGTCCATCGCCTTGGCGATTGCAACCATCACCTTCTCCTTCTACACCAAAGAAACAAAACAAATTCAGAACTCTAAAAGGAGAAATTATGCAGAAAGTATTGCGAAAGATTATACCTCCCAAACTCTCTGCGCGGGCCTCTCAGGTTTGGCCTCCAAGCCTGGCTCAGGCAGCGGCGGGCCAGAAGTGATTCCCTCGCGAGCAGAGCTGGCAGCGGTCTCCTCTAGGATCACATCCAAGAACCCCTCATCGACGTCATTGCAGCGGCAGTAGGCTCCCTAACGACGGCCTCCGCTGTTGCTGCTGGAGGATCAAAATTAACCACCGGCTGCTCAGCAGTCATCTGCGTGGCTAGAGAGCCGACAGATGGCCCCTGCGCGTCCGTCGGCGGCTCACAGGCTGGCTCTTAAAAAGTCTCCGTCTGTGCCGCTCGAGGAACCACCTGTGGCACGGGCTGCGCCAGGATAAAGCCTTCTCCCCTAAACTTTGGCAGGTCCTCAAAAGACTTCTCCATCCCGGTGGTACTACCAGGGCCGCTGCAAATCCTGGTGGCCATATAGTCAGGCCCCGAAGACGATGAGGAAGGCGTCTCCACTGCCATCCTTTTGAGCTGCGGGCCAATGAAATCGTCGTCTGTTAGACGGGGGCGGATGAGCAGGCCCCTGGACTCCTCCGGGTGTATCATCATCGCCTGTGGTGGCACATTGAGCTTCTGAACCGGCGAAGGTGGTCCCCAATTCACCTTCTTGGCCACTACCCTAAAGACCAAGAAATCCCTTTTGAAATTCGAAATGTGGTCTTTGACCAATTTGGTCAACCATTCTAAGGATGCCGTCTCCGCCACAGATGGCATCCCAGTATACTCCTCCAGTACCTGACCCCAATTCTTTGCCAGGGGCCAGGTCTCCGCCACACTCACGAAGAAGAACTGGTTCTTTAAGTTCTTCAATGAGTCGTAGATGGCCGTATTTATCTTCAGGCCACTATGGGGAACGAGAAAAATCCACTCACCTCCCTGATTTATCTTAAATAGCCCCTTCACCATGGACATTGTTAGTCTCTTAGAATGCTTACGAAGGAAGATGCAAAGAGTACAAATATACCGTATAGCATTAGCATGGAGTTGGGCGACAGGGACTCACAGAGCTTAAAAGATCGACTGCAAGTCGTCCGGAAGACGAAGACAAAGACCGCTCCTCAGGTGGGCCTCATGCACCGTTAGGTGCCCTGCCGGTGGAGAGAAGGCGCTTTCATCCTTGTCCAAAACCCTCTATGCAATGTCCTTCAGGACGTTAAACTTAACACACAGCGCCTTTGCGTCACTCTCTCGAAGAACAGAAGAGATGTTGGCAATAGAGGTCGAAGCCATGATTAACAGAGGAACTAAGGTTTCTTTGGGAATGAAAATGGGTTGAAGACGAAGAAGGCAAAGTAGAAGGCATGAAAGAATACTCAGTGTAAGGAGGGAAACTTAAACGGCAAGGTGTGAAACGCCTTAAACCTTCTCGAGAAGGCACGCCATCATTCTTGCCACGTGTCGCATCCCAAATGGGCCCCTTATAAAGCAGATCTTCTGACGCATTAATAGCCTGGATAGCGGTCCAACCAAGAGAAGACACGAATCTACTTTTGGCCTAACAAGCCGGCTAATGGCCACGCATCAATCATGGCTCATAGAAAGTTTTCTAGAATCTGGCCAAAGACGGTCAATAGATCCATTTAATTTTCTTCTCCGGATCTGACCAAAGATGGTCAACAGATTCGGTCAATTTTCTTCTCCTGATCTAGCCAAAGACGGTCAACAGATCGGTTGACTTTCTTCTCTAGATCTGACAAAAGATGATCAACGGATCCGATCAATTTTCTTCTCCGGATTTAACTAAAGACGGTCAATAAATTCGGTCAGTTTTCTTCTCCAGATCTGACCAATGACGATCAACGGATCCGGTCAATTTTCTTCTTCGGATTTAACCAAAGAGGGTCAACAGATTCGGTTAACTTTTTTCTCCGAATCTGACCAAAGGCGGTCAACGGATCCAGTCAACAGATCCGGTCAACTTTCTTCTCCGGATCTGACCAAAGACGGTCAACAGATTTGATCAATTTTCTTTTCTGAATTTGAGAAAAAATGATCAACAGATCTGATCAACTTTCTTCTCCACTTTTCGTAGAGTCCTCCGGGATTTTCAAGCAACGAAGGGCAGTAAGAGGCATCCTATCATGAACATGCCAGAGGCCAGAATTCTGGCCACCGACATGGGGGGCTAGTGATGGGTATACCGTAATTGGGCTAGCCCAACGGTCAAAGAAATCCCAAATAGACTGTTGGACGGTTAACTCCAACGTTGTCCCAACAGGAAGTGAAGGCCCAAATCCTGAAAGGCTCAAACGCTCTTCCAACGGTCAACGTCAGCGTTAACAGTCGAGACACGGGTGGGCGGCCAACCCGTGTACAAAACGATCAACCCAAGCATTGACCGCAATCACTGTAGCAACAGGCTGCAAATAAAAGGCTTTTTACGGGCTTAGCCCACTTGATCCCTCGATCTAGCAGGTGACCAGCAACGGCTCTTTCAGCACCTTCCATGAACTCAGCCAGCACCCAAAAAAGATATTGACAAAATCAATCCCCTTCTAATAAGGAAGGCGCCAAATTTTTCTAATCTCCTGCCAACTAGGGCTCTCCAACGGTAGAATGCATGGAAGGAAAGTGAGTAACTTGGAAATCCGCTAACCAATAGGAAGGGAAGCAATCTCAGCCAGTTTGACAACTTACGCCTTCCTGTAGAAGGAAGGCCATCCAGAATAACGCAGGGGATCACATCTTTCAACCAAGGAAGATCACTCTCTCATCCTTTAAGTGAACCCTAGAATTCTCATTCAGGGCACACAAGCTTTTACACACATAACGTTCACAACGACAACGAAGACAGACATACAATACTCTGTTCCCTACTAACACTTAAAAAATCCAAGGCATACAAACGTGCTTTTGATAGTAGTTTATTGCCTCCCTACTATCCAGATTTAGAAAGACGGCTTTGTCTCTCTTTCATCTGAAAATCCACACACTCTTCCACTTTCTCTTTTTCAATTCTCAATTCCAGTAACCTTCTCAGATTTCGAAGGTTATTTACTGACTTGAGCGTCGAAGTATTTTCGATGGGACAACTTTCCACCGACACACTGACCTCCTGTTCTTTTTAGTGGTGTGCAGAATCCTAACTCAATAAAAGAAGCCGGAACCAAGACAACCGGATCAGGCCGAATCTGTTCGAAGTTCGGATCTAAGGACGCATCAACTGTGTCGATCGCTACTGGGTCCTTGGTAGTGACTAATGTTGTATACCCAGAGTGTGTGGTTGAGGTGGATGGAAAATACCTGATAGTAGATTTGATATTACTAGATATGGAAGATTTTGATGTCATCTTAGGAATGGATTGGCTGACAATGTATTATGCCAATATTAATTGCTTTCAAAAGAAGGTGTGTTTCAATATTCTTGGAATTGAACCCTTCTCATTTTAGGGTATTAGGAGAAAAGAAATGTCTATTATGATTTGTTGAAAAGTGGATGCCAAGCTTACCTGGCGTATGCTAGTACTATTAGGAGCCATAGCATGTTGGCCAAAGATATTTTTATGGCATGTGATTTTGAGGATGTATTCTTGGGAGATTTGCCTAGACTACCTCCTCACCAAAAAATTGAATTTAAAATTAAGGTTAATCCTGGTACTGTTTCAATTTCTAAAGCACCTTATCAGATGGTACCCGCCGAATTGAAGGAGTTGAAATTACAGTTGTAGGAGTTGTTAGATAAGAGGTTCATTAGACCGAGTGCGTCACCGTGGGGAGCACCGATATTGTTTGTAAAGAAAAAGGACAGATTTCTAAGGTTATGTGTAGATTATGACTGTTTCAGTTCCCATCAATGAGGAGACGTTTGTATACGACCGTTTCACTAATGAGCGAGTTCTAGAGTTTCTAGGAGAATCGGACCAAATAAAAGCAGAAACTTGGATCCAACGGATAAAGAAAGTATTTGCAGTGATTAAATGTCCGGCCGAGGATAAAGTTCTATTCGCATCTTATAAGTTAATAGGAGAGTCTCATCACTGGTGGGAGATGCAGAAAAGAGTGTTTGGGATGCCAGAGAACGAAATGACCTGGGGTATGTTTGAGGCAGCATTTTTGAAGAAATATTTTCCTACCAGTCTTTGGGGGCAGAAGGAATATGAGTTCTTACAATTAAGACAAGGCACCCATACCGTAGCTGAGTACGATGCGAAGTTTTCAGAGCTATCTAAATATGCTCCCTATATGGTGGAGGATGAAGAAAGAAGGGCTAGAAGATTTTTTCAAGGTCTAAGAGATAATATTAGAAAACACCTATCCACATTGAAGTTATTTACATATGGAGAGGTATTAGATATGGCCATCATTTACGAGAAGGAAATTGAGAATGAAGAATTTTTTTAAAAAAGGGCTGCTAGTCGGAGGAGTCTTAGTGAGGGAACCGGTCCAAGATCTTTAGGGCCATCTAAAAAGGGGAGAGTATCGGATCAAGAGAAGAGTAGCACTGAAATTGAGCCAGCATTCAGTTTTCAAGCATCTACAGAAAATTGCACCCACTGCGGAGGAAAACACTTAGGAAAAACTTGTTTCAATTTAACGGGGGCTTGTTTTAACTGTGGTCAGCAGGGTCACCGAGTCAAAGATTGCCCCACGTTTAGAAAGCCGGATATGAAAAAGTCCATTATTCCATCTAAAGCCTTTGCAATGACAGTTCAGGATACCAAAGTGTCATCGAGCGTGATTAAAGATACCTTTTGGAGATTTAGCTTCAACTCACTTTTCATCTTAAAATAGCAGTAAAAGATTTAATCTAGGTAGCAAGCATGAGATGGAGCTTGGCAAATGATAGGCTAAGGCTCGTCAAAATTTTGAGGATGAAATTTCTATAAGTAGAGGAGATTGTAACGGCCTAGATTCTAAATCATGGAAAATCCCAGTCATTAAATTAATATAATATTGGAGTAAAAGAAAATTTATCTGGTCAACACCAGTTGACCGGAAATGTGAAGGATATTTATCCGGTCAACGCCAGTTGACTGAAAATGTGAAACTGAAAGTAATGAAGGAACAATTATAAGACCAGTAGGTAAGACGGGGTAGTTAAGTTGACCGAAATTGTTTGATTGTGGACCAAAAAATATAATAAGAAAGTAATCCGGTCAACGCCAGTTGACCGAAAACGTGAAGGAAAACACAATCGGTCAACGCTAGTTGACCGGAAGAGAAGAAAGGAGGCCGGAAGTGTTGAGACGATAGGAAGGAAGGAAATTTAATCCGGTCAACGTTAATTGACCGGAAAGTGTGAAGAGAGGCCAAGGGAGAATTGACCGCCGATTGGTTGGCGTAATAACCAAATATGATTAAGGTCAGGATGACCATGTCTAAGTGGGTAACCTACTCCCAACCACCCCGATGACCTTCTAGAAAGGCAAAGGGAGCAAGTAAAGAAGTACAAGTAGTTGACCTGCCCTACCTACTGCCACCAACCCCCAACGTTTATAAGTAATGGCCCCGGGAATTAGGATGGAAAGTTGGGCAATTGACCGGGTAAATGTGTTAAGAACTTCGAGCCAAAACCAAGTAAGGGGCTCATAAGTCCAATCCAGATAAGAGTACTCACCTTTTTGTTGATCATGTGTTTAATGCAAGCGTACTCCCGTTTTTAAATTCATGTTTTTAATGCAAGTATAACTAATGATGTTCAATTATTTCATGATGTTCAATTATTTCATGATGTTCGCACGCATGAAGTTTGATTATTGCATGATTTAGATAATGAACAGTTAATTATTTATGAAAAAGTAGACCGGCTTTGTAAAGTGATGTATAAGCTATTTGATTTGAAACCGACCATAAAGAATAATTGAAATCGGCTTTGTATTGTAATTTGAAACCGGCCTTAAAGAATAATTGAAATCGACCTTGAATCACGAATTTGAAACCGGCATTTGTTCCTTAATCTTGAAATCGACCTTAATCGAAACCGGCATTAGTATTATGATTTGAAACCGGCATCTACTCCATGATTTTGAAACTGGCATTGCCTTGTGATTTTGAAACCGGCTTTTGTTAAAGGACCTCCGGTATTGTAACAAAAACGACCCCCGATTTTAAGACATTAAAAAGAAAGGCCTTATGGTATCCGGTTAATTGCATATTCGACTTTGATTTTTGAAAAAGCATGATTTGTGGAACTAAGTGTTTGATGGTCGAGTAGCTACAGGCCTTAAATGTTGCCGTTATTGAGATATGATGGCTGAATAGTTGCAAGCCTTAAATATAGCCGCTATTGAGATATGATGGCCGAGTAGTTGCAGGCCTTAAATTTAGCCGATGGTCAAGTAATTGCAGACCTTAAATCTAGCCATTTGATTTGGTCATGACTACGGACCTTAAATGTAGCGTTATATGATTCAAAGGGCCGAGTAGCTGCAGGCCTTAAATGTAGCCGTATGATAGTCGAGAGTTGCAGACCTTAAATGTAGTCGGTTTTTGATAGAAATGGATTTGGAAACAGAAGCATGTTTTTGGGAAATCAAATTGCATCTGTTGCATTGACTCCAGCCATGTTTTATGAAGCTGCCTGCATATACGCCTTTATTGTGTTCTGTCTATTTACTGCTCATGACTATACATGATTTACGCATGAGTACATTGTTGGGCTCCCTAGCTCACCCCTTCATTCTTCAAATGATGATGATGGTAATAACGAGTTTATACCGGACGAAAAAGAATGAGGTCTGATTTACTAGATAAGCAAGATAGCTGGCCGGAATTTAAGCAACAAGGAGCAAAATTGATGTTTTCGCTTTTGATGTTTTGGGAAAGATTTGTAAATTATCTCTGTTGTTAAAAGTTAATGAATATTAGTATGCTTCCGCATGCTGTTATGGTTCGAGTGATTTGTGATTCCTAGTGGCATCTCAATTTGTTCGGGACCTTCATATCCGACTGACCTCGTCTTGGCCGGTCAAGAGAGAGAGAAACCATGACCCCTAGCCGCCAACTCACAAAGTTGGGCCTTACGCAATTCTATGCACGCGATGTATGTATATATAAAAGAAAAAAAAAATTAAATCCACCTTTTTAACGAGAGTATATGATCAGTTATGATCGATGGGCGACCGCATGCGGTGGAATGTGGCCAGTCCGTCACAAGTGTGGGAAGTGGTGAAGGCTCAAAGTTTAAATAGCTAATGCACCCAGAAACAACATCATTTGAGGACATCGAAGAGGTGCTCTCCATAATGACCACAATACGTGCTAACACTATAGATTGTCATAGCATGTCAGTTTGTTGGGTCGGTTATGATGACTAATGGAACACATCCTTGTGCAGTCTGCTGCTAGCTAACGCCCTTGATAATCAGCAAGTTGGCGGCACGAAACAGGTAATGACGCCTTGACACACCATTTACCAAGACGACAAACTAGCAACAAGCAACCCTAATGAGCTTGAGACAAGCTCAATAGATTTACATCCTAGTCGTGTGTACAAGATGCATTATTGTCGGTTGGATTGTCAGAAGACTGAGTTGTCAATGGTTTGAATTGTTAGACTGTCAGGAATCATGTAACAAAAAGTAATATTCAAGCGCTTCAATTGTTCACATCATACAAAAATATTGACGCCAAACAATAAAGACAGCAAGTAATGCTTAGGAAGTTCCATTTATCAATTCCTTTTACAACGTACAAGTTGACAACAGTGGACATACAATTCAAAAGGAAATAAAAAAAATATATAGAGTAGTGACCTGACCTGTGTCATCCAACCAACTTCAAGATGGATGATTGCAAGAGTAAAGCTCATCTACCAACATTGCAGCATCGTTTGCAGGGGTGCAATATTAGAGATGCAGTAGAAGAACCCTCCCTTACAAGAACGAGGCGCAAGTGTGCTTAGAAGCTCTCACCCTCGAAGTGAAAAATCCTAACACTTAGCACATCCCACTTTGAGGGGCCGAGAGTAAAAAAAAAAAAAAAAGAAATCTTCTGTCTTCCCATAGCCAAAAGTAGTACCACAAAGAAAATTGCCCGACGCTGAAGAGTGGAGCAAAGAGTTGCCGCCCAAAACCCAAGTTTTGCTACAAAATAGTGGGTCTAGTTTTAGAATAGGCGTAAAAGAGGAAAACCAATGCGACTTCCCATATAAAAGAGGATAACCAAGATAGATTTTTGGTGCATCCTCAAATCTCGCATTCGAACATTTAAGAAGAGCTTCCTCTAATCCCAACCTGTGGTAGCATAGGCTCCATATCAACTCTGAACTCTCACACCATTGGGTGGTAAAGACGATTCGAGATATAAGGCATAGAGAGTCCCTCCATTTATAGCTGAGAGGAGGATCAACATGCCATCAATACGAGGGGATTACCCACATTAGTGTAATTCTCAGAAGATCGAATCAAATCCTAATTGACTAAATGGCAAATTATCAGATCGCCTGGGGGAGGAATGGGCATGCAGGCCTACAACTGGCGTTTCATCACTTAACACATCAAGAGTTGAAATTTCAAACCTCCCAATAAAGGAGCTAGTGATGGCTATGGCGACACATAGGTCAGCCTAAAAACTCAATCCGCAGAAGGAAGATAGGCCCAGGAGACAGAGGCCCAATAGGACGCTTCCTTAGCCCAAAATTCAGAAAGGCAATACGGTTGGCCCAAGCAAGTCGACCTGAAACCGCCTAATAGAAAACAAATAATTAGAGCTATGTGATATGCCACCCCAACGGTCATTCCTCCAACTCACTAGCCAACAGCCTTCACAACTCAGCGTATATAAGTAGGTAGTGTTCATTATAATGCGCCCCTATGATTGTGCCCCCATGATTGCGTATCACCTCGGGATCCCTGTGATCACTGACACAACTCAGCGAGTCCACGCAAACAACTTTCACCAACTGTAAGGCTAATTCAGTACTTGCTTTCTCAAACAGCAGCAGTTACCATAACTGATCACTGTGATCGCTGACACAGTTCAGCGGATCAACGTAGACAGCTTTAACTAGCCGTAAGGCTAAATCGATACTTGCTTTATAAATGCCCCTTTTCTACCATGAGGAAGGGGATCCCCAATCAAGCAATCAAACAATTAGTCTTCAAATATATAGTATATTCTTAACTCTCTAGCATTCGTATACACTGAGAGCTCACAAAATCACTCTTCCTACGAGTGCACCTATCTTAAAGTTGCCATTCCTAAAGAGTACACCCTTCCTAAAGCCATTCCCAACCAAGTGCACCTCTTGGAGCCCACACCTATGCAACACACACAATCCCCTCTCTCACGCTTGCATCCACGCATTTTCACATTCCTTCATATTTCTCTCCGTCGAAAAAAGATTTCTGACTTGAGTATCGAAAAATATATCGGGGAACGAGTCTTGCTATCCTCTAACCTATCGTTTGTTTGTTGTGGTGTATAAGATCCAAATTCTTAGAGGCGAAGACCGAATCTGCTTCAATTTAAATTACTGGGCAAGATCAGGTGGTTTACTAATTCATACGATAATTCAAATCCAGAGACATATCAACTAACATAAAGATGAATTAACTCCAATTTACTATGATTGGGAATGGAAGCATGAATGCTAAGTTTCTCTCAGAGGTTAAATGTAAAATGTTAGATGATTAAATTTAAATATTAAAT
>JAODPA010114564.1:0-19038 GCA_025585075.1 Nepenthes mirabilis
CAGCGGCCACCGCCGGTCAACGACTGGCCGGAGGTCCCCCACTAAATGAGCATCTTCCCTGTCTCTTCATCCGTCAGGCACCCACCATATTACTTTCCTGATGTAATACTTATTCCATGTAAAACCCAAATGTTTCGTAATATTTGCTTTCATAGTAGTTTCTATTAGAATTAAAAGCTTGTTTAAACTGTAAGGAAATACGTGGTAGATGCTATCAAGCACACAATAAGCAATCACGAACAATAAAGACATAATTTTTACGTGAAAAATTCTCTACGAAACGAGGGAGAAAAATCACGGGACACAGAGTCTGAAATTTCCACTAAGAGCAGTTGATTGGTTATACAAACTCCAAATCACAAGAATCAATATCAACTAATTTTAGACAGCCCGTACAAGAAGTATAAAGAATAAGAGTAGAGATAAAACCCGGTAAATGTTCTTCACAGCAGCAAGAACCTCGTACGTGTAATTACCGAATATTGGAACTTGATTGAAAACCCAAACGAAGGCTCAAATCTTCCTCTTCTTCTTCTCTCTCTTTTCTCTCTTTTTTTCCTCTGAATCAGCGCTCCAATTAATTGAATTTAACCTAAAAACACAAAGTGCGCGTTTTATATAATTGGAGCGCGCTCGAGCGCCTATCAAGCACGCGGCGGGCACAGGCCCGCACTCAAGCGCCTATTGAGCGCCCAGCGAGCGGGGGGCTTACTGAAATTCCTGCTTGAGCGCCTAGTGAGTGCACAGTGAGCGGGGGGCTTACTGGAATTTCCGCTCGAGCTCCATTCGGGTGCACAGCAAGCGGGGAACATACTTAAATTTAGGCTCGAGCGCCAAGCAGGCGCAACTCGATCTTTCTTCATGCAGTGAGGATATTTACCTCCGTCCACCACATCAAGTTAGTATGAGCCAACACGGGAGTGACCTATAACTCAACAAACTTTTCCTCACGACTGTGTGGGGCCATTTATCGTCATCCCGGAAATTGAACAGCAAGTTTCAAGCTTCCTCTTTTGTAATGCCTTGGTCATCATATCTGATCCATTCTCTTCGGTCCCGATCTTTTCTAGCACCAACGAACCCGTGTCAATAACATTCCACACCCATTGATATCTCACATCGATATGCTTTGATTTGGCGTGAAAAGACGAGTTCTTGCTAAGATGAATCGCACTTTGACTATTGCAAAATAACACATATCGTTTCTCCTTGAGACTAAGTTCCCGAATGAATTTTTCCATCCATAGCATCTCCTTGCTTGCCTCCATAATAGCAATGAATTCCGCTTCAGTAGTGGAGAGAGCAACACACCTCTGCAATCTCGATTGCCAAGAAACGGCTCCTCCTGCAAACATGACTAAATATCCCGAAGTAGACTTCTGTGAGTCAACATCACCCGCCATATCTGCATCAGTATATCCAACTAGAAGGGGCACGTTGCTTCCAAAATACAAACACTGCTTAGAAGTTCTTGAAGATACTTCAGAATCTATTTTACCATGGATCAATGCTTCTTATCAGGATTTAACAATAATTGACTGATAACTCCAACAGTAAAAGCTATATTTGGTCTCGTACACACCATGGCATACATTAGGCTACCCATAGCTGAAGAATATGGTATGCCTTTCATATGTGCTTTTTCATCTTCAGTAGAGGGACATTGACGATTGCTTAACTTGAAGTGATTGGCCAATGGTGTGCTCACTGATTTTGCCTTTTTCATGTTGAAGCGTTGGAGCACTTTCTCCACGTAGCTCTCTTGTGACATTCATAACTTCCTTGATTTGCGGTCGCGAAAAATTCTAATTTTCATGTGACAGAATGGATTTTTTTTCCTCGAAAACTTCCGTCAGGATAGAAACGTAATCAACGAGACTATCCGAAATAATTCTCCCTTTAACATACAAACACAGGATCACATGTGCCATTAATGGCACAAATCTATAAAAGCATTAACTACGCTAACAGTTCAATAACGAGATGCCGTCTAAGACCTATAAATAAATCTAGAGTTTAGAGCGGAAGTAAACTAATAACCTGTAGAAGCATGGCTTTTCTTTTACAGTCATACATATCATATACTTTTCGTATAAAAATTTCACATGTTCTAGAACATCCAAAAATATAAAGTCAGTATACAAAAATCACAATTCCAGCTAAGCCTTCACATCGACAAGCTCTTTAAAAACAGCCCCAATGCGCTAAGGTTTTCAAAAGTCTTCAAACAATACCTCTCTGTCTACTCTTTCTCATCAGGCAGTAACTCTACTGTCTCATCTGAAGGGGAAAAAAAATAATAAAACAGTGAGCCGAGGCCCAACAAAGTACATGCACATGAACAGTAAAACGGTGATACAGAACGGTCATATAACTATGTATAAATAGAACGGTTAATCAGAATAAAATCCCAAAAATAGAGAAAACTTACGTTGACAGTATTATACTTTAGAATTAGAAATCAGAAACCATTAATTAACAGACAAAAAATGGTAAGCAGTAATCGGTGTACAGTATTCAGTAAACTATAAACAGTCATCGATACTTCATAACTTAACATATCGGTAATTGGTGCTTTATATTCGGTAATCGGTGCGGTAACATAACATATTGGTAAAACAGTAAATGGTACTTCATAACATATTGGTACAGACCCCGCCAGTATACCCTACTAGCTGAGGGGGCGAATAATCGAGGATAGATTGTATTCACTACACACAATATAAGGCCTGTAACTGTCATATGGGTATCCCATCTCATGGGATCGGTACGGTATGCCACCCGAAGGTAGGCCGGTAATGATAATTCCTCCTAACCGTAACGTCCCGAGGGCAGGGCGGACCACAAATATAACTCCATGGATAGAGTTATCTTCGATTACCACCGTAAAGTCCTAAGGCATGTCAAAGAACCTATCCGGACTGTAGTCAGTCCCGGGTCCTAAAATAACTGTAATGGAAACCATCTCTTTATAGAAAATTTCTTTTTTTCAAAATTAGACTTTCACAATATACTTCAGCTAACTTTAAGTATACATGGAAATTTTCTCGGTACGGGTCGACACATATTTTCGGAAATAAATGATACTGGAAGCTTTATTTCGATGTCAATTAACTTTCATATAATAGAAACTACGGTTAAAACTCATCAAAACCTCTTCATTTTCGTACATAGGGCTTCGCCAAAATCTTCAAACTCAAATCGATCTCTTACATGAACATATTTCATAAAATTAATGTCATAGATGCCATGCATATACATTAAATCATGCAATTTACTCAAACTACACCACATTTTTGAGCTAGGGTTTCATCACATACTTTTTAAGAGAAATTGAACACCATTTTCATGCACATTCACAAAATCGAAGCCAAATCTTGCAAGAAACATGGATAAACACAAAATCTAACCAATTAATCGAAGGAAACATGCTTCATATACTTTAAACATGCATTAACATCATTTTTGCAACATTTTCATCAACTATAAGGCAAGAGAATGGGTAAAAACGAAAAATAACGTCCGAGGTACACTTGCCTTAGCCCGATCTACCGTTATTTTATCGGGTGTGGGTTGGAACTAGAGATTTTTCCCTTCTTCTCTTCTTCCTCCTCTTCGTGCATGAGTGCCTTCTCTCTCTCTCCCTTTACCTTTTTCCCTTTATTTAAAACAAAACGAGACTCTGTGCACGGAAAAAGTCAGGCTAGTGCTCGAGCGCACGTCGAGCGGCCAGCGAGCGGGCCGTGTACTGTTCTTCGCGTTCGAGCGGCCAACGGGCAAGCAGCGAGCGGGCTGCATTCTGCTAAATACGCTCGAGTGACCAACGGGCGAGCAGCGAGCGGGCTACATTCTGCTAAACATGCTCGAGCGACCAGCGGGCGAGCAGCGAGCTAACTACATTCTGCTAAACACGCTCGAGCTGCCAGCAGGCGCGTGACGAGCGGGGCTGCTACTGGATTTTCCACTTGTTGCAGCCGCTCGGGCACGCAGCAGGCACCGTTCGACTGTTTGCTGAACTCGGGCGTTTTTCCACTTTTTTGCTTTCAACAAACACTTGCTCATTATATGCTTAGCCTCTCAATGATATTAATCATCTTAATTACATCTAGTTATCACGTTTTCGATTTCGGGTCCTCACACCCTCTCCCACTTAAAGAAATTTCGTCCTCGAAATTGAGTAAACTACATACCTCAAGGGAACAAGTGGGGATACTTGCTTCGGATCTCCTCTTCGCGCTCCCAAGTGGCCTCCTCCGTCGAATGATTTCTCCAAAGCACTTTCACCAGGGGAATGGACTTCGTCCGCAACCTTTAATCCTTTCGGTCTATAATTTCCAGTGGCTCCTCAATGTAGGATAAGTCCTGGTCAATAGACAAAGATCCGTAGTTAATCACGTGCATTGGATCATGGATATATTTCCGCACCATCGATACATGAAATATATCGTGTACGCCTGTAAGATTTGGTGGTAATGCCAACCTATAGGCTATCTCACCAACTCTTTCCAGAATCTCAAAAGGGTCAATGAACCGGGGCTTCAACTTCCCCTTCACTCTAAATCGAAATATGCCCTTGGATGGCGATACCTTTAGAAACACAAGATCTCCTATCTCAAAACTCAGTTCTATCCTCCGCTTGTCCGCATAACTCTTCTGTCGACTCTGAGCAACCTTCAGATTATCGTGAATCATCTTAATCTTCTCCGTTGTTTCTTTCACAATCTCTGGGCCCAAAATCCTTTTGTTTCCAATCTCCTCCCAATAAATCGGGGGCCTACACTTTCTCCCGTACAATGCCTCAAACGGTTGGTGTTATTATAAGCTTGGTAGCTGTTATTATAAGCGAATTCAGCTAGTGTCAGATAAGTATCTCATTTCCTTTCATCTCCAAAACAGAGGCCCTCAACATATCCTCAAGAATCTGAATAGTACGCTCAGATTGGCCATCGGTTTGGGGGTGATACGCAGTACTGAACTTTAACTCTATCCCTAACTCCTTATGCAAGTTCTCCCAAAACCTCGAGACAAAACTTGGATCTCTGTCAGATACAATGGAGGCTGGAACTCCATGAAGCCTCACAATCTCATTCACGTACAACTGAGCCAATCTATCACGCGAATAGGTCGTCCTGATCGCAAAAAAGTGGGCTGATTTTGTCAGCCGATCAACTATAACCCACACGGCGTCATGATTCCTAGGAGTTCTCGGCAAACCCGATACGAAGTCCATAGCAATGTCTTCCCATTTCCAGCTCGGGATTGGCATTGGCTGTAACAGACCAGAAGGCTTCTTCCTCTCAACCTTCAGTTGCTGACACACTAGGCATTTCTCTAGATGGGCCATGATATCTCTCTTCATGTTTCTCTACTAGAAAGTCTTTTTCAGATCCTGATACATTTTATTCGTTCTCGGGTGGATTGTATACCGAGATCAGTGAGCCTCCTTCAAAATTTTCTCCTTCAACCCTTTATCATCCGGTACACATAATCGATCTCTAAATCTCAACACACCATCAGCTTGGATGTTAAAATCGGCTCGAGACTCTTTACTCAAATCACCAACAATATCCATAAGGAACGGATCATTCACCTGCTTCTCTTTAACTTCGCTAACTACCTCTGGTTGAATCTGAAAGTATGACAGGAGCATCCTATCACCTTTGGCATAGCGTTGGATATCGCACTGCTTCAAATAATCCAATATCTCCATCTGTTTAACCTATAGGTGCGCCATATAACCCGATCGGCGACTCAAAGCGTCCGCAACCACGTTGGCTTTCCCTGGCTTATATTGTATCTCGCAATCATAATCCTTTAGGAAATCGAGCCATTCCTTTGCCTCATGTTGAGTTCCTTTTGTGAAAACAGGTACTTTAAACTTTTATGGTCTGAATATACAAGGAACCTCTCACCATATAGATAATGTCTCCAAATTTTTAATGCAAAGACTACAGCAGCAAACTCGAGGTCATGAGTAGGGTAATTTTTCTTATGCACCTTCAATTGTCTAGACCCATATGCCACGACTTTACCGTGTTGCATCAGCACACACCCTAGACCCGCCTTAGAGGCGTCGCAATACACCTCAAAGCCTCCTGAACCCTCCGGAATGATCAGCACCGGAGCTGTGGTCAAACGATCATTTAGCTACTGGAAGCTCAGATCACACTCCTCTGTCCACACAAATTTAGCCTCTTTCTTCAGCAACCGAGTCAGAAGCATAGCAATCTGAGAGAAATTCTCTACAAAGCGCCTATAATATCCTGCCATACCCAGAAAACTCCTAACTTCAGTCACCGAAGTTGGTCTGCTCCAACTCATAACAGCCTCTATTTTCTTAGGATCCACAGAAATGCCACCATCAGAAATCACGTGCCCCAAAAATATCACCTTCTTGAGCCAAGACTCACACTTACCCAGCTTGGCATACAATTTTTCCTCGTAGAGCACTTGAAGTACATTCCTCAAATGAATTTCGTGCTCCTTATGATCCTTTGAATAAATTAAGATATCATTAATGAATACCACCATAAATTTATCCAAGTACGGCCTAAAAACCCTATTCATCAAATACATAAAACCAGCTGGAGCATTTGTAAGGCCAAAAGGCATAACAAAAAACTCATAATGGCCATAACGTGTCCGAAAAGTTGTTTTAGCTACATCCTCCGACTTGATTCTCAGTTGGTAATAACCGGACCTCAAATCAATCTTTGAAAACACTCGAGATCCTTGCAATTGATCAAATAAATCATCAATGCGTGGTAGAGGGTATTTATTTCTAATTGTGATCTTATTCAACTCACGATAGTCAACACACAACCGCAATGACCCATCTTTCTTCCTTACGAACAACACCGATGCACCCCAAGGAAATACACTCGGTCTGATAAAACTCTTGTCTAATAGCTACTGCAACTGCAACTTTAACTCCTTCAATTCAGCCGGAGCCATACGATAGGGGGACTTAGAAATCGGACTAACACTAGGAACAACAATGATTTCAAACTCAATTTTTCGGTGTGGAGGCAATCCAAGTAACTCCTCTGGAAATACATCCTCAAAGTCACAAATAACCAGGATATCCTTAGCCAACACACTATGACTTCCAGTAGTGCAGGCATATGCCAAATAAGCTCTACATCCACCACTCATCAAATGCTTAGCATGTAGAGTAGAGATCAACATAGGCACCCCATTTTTCTTAATGCCCTAAAAGAAAAAGGGCTCCATCCCAGGGATATTAAAACAAACCCGCTTCAGGAAATAATCAATACTGGCATGGTATTTAGCCAACCAGTCCATTCCTAGGATCACATCAAAATCATCCACGTCTAACAACACTAGATCCACAGCCAAATGGTTCCCATTCACCTCAACCATATATTCTAGATACATCACTTCAATAATCATAGATGATCCGGTGGGAGTACACACAGATAATTCACAATCCAAAACACATGGGGCAGATACAATACAGCATGCAAATCTCGGGGAAACAAAGGAATGGGTAGACTGCGAGTCAAACAATATGGATGCAGAAACTCCACAAATAGAAAGGGTACCTTCCACAACATTCGGAGATGCCTCCTGATCTTGAACAGCCACCACAAAGGCCTTTGCCGAGACAGTAGGCTTCTTTCCTTCCATCATCGGAGGTAGCGGGAAGTTCTTGAGAATGTGGCCCTGCTGCCCACATCTGAAACAGGCTCCCGACATCTTACGGCATTCTTGTCCCAGATATTTCCTCCCACAGAAGGTACAGTCATCGGCCGACGCTCTAATACTGGTTACTGATTGAGCCACAATAGCCTTTCCCTTGTCAATCGCCCTAGTCTTCTTGGACGGTCCAGAAGACCCTACAGTTGATCCGGTACTTACTCCCGCTTGACTGGCGGTCCTTTTTGTAAAAAATCTCTCTGTCTCCGCCTCCTTTTTATAAATCACTGCTCGGTCTAGGATCTCGGCATAAGTTTAAAGTTTTAGAACAGACAACAACTTTCTAATGTCATCCCGCAGCCCTTGCAGGAACTTTTTCTCTTTTCTATGCTCGTCTTCTACATAAAAGGGTGTAAAACGGGACAGCTCAGTAAACTTGGCATCATATTCCTTGACCGTCATGTTCCCTTGTCTTAATCTCATAAATTCTTGCTCCTTCTAGTCTCGGAGACTAGATGGAAAATACTTCTCCAAAAATACATCTTCAAATATTTCCCAAGTAGGGGCTTCATTGGGCACTCCCATCGCCCTTTTCTGCATATCCTACCAACTATCAGCTTCACCTTCCAGCTTGTACGCTGCAAAGGTGACTTTTTCTCTATCGGTACAACCAAGCACAGCAAATATCTTCTTCATTCTTTTCAACCACACGTCTGATTCAGCTGATCCGGCTTTCCTAGAAAACTCGATACTTGTTCAACTGTGAATCTATCATATGTTGTAGGACTAGGAAGTGCCAGAGCTAGCCCGGGTGTAGGATTCGGGGATATGTGCTTTTGCTCAACAGATTCTACTACATTGGTCATCATCTCCAATAGATCAATGTAAGCGGCCTCTCCATCATAAGGCGTGCTAACGCCACCGCGACTATTCCTTCCACCTCTTCTACTTGCCATTCTATAATCAAGGTAAACACAAGACTATAAGGACAAGGATTCAATGGAATAAGAAGGAAACATTCAACAACTTTAAAAAATTTTTACCCAAGCTTAACAATCAATCTCTTAAGGGTCCTAACTATCTTAACTTCCTCTACTTATTCCTACAGAAATTCTATTCAGAGGTTCAAACCTAGGCTTCCGCTTTTCGATCAATTAATTCTTAAGGCATCTCAATTCTCAAATACCAAATTTGACGGAACGGATTTTTTTTTTCCTCAAAAACTTCCATCAGGATAGAAACATAATCAACGAGACTATCCGAAACAATTCTCCCTTCAACATACAAACATAGGATCACATGTGCCTCCATGGCACAAATCTATAAAAGCATTAACTACGCTAACAGTTCAATAACGAGATACTTTCTAGGACCTATAAGTAAATCCAGAGTTTAGAGCGGAAGTAAACTAATAACCTGTAGAAGCATAGCTTTTCTTTTACAGTTATACATATCATATGCTTTTCGTACAAAAATTTCACATGTTCTAGAACATCCATAAACATAAAGTCAGTATACAAAAATCACAATTCCAGCTAAACCTTCACATTGACAAGCTCTTCAAAAACAACCCCAATGCGCTAAGGTTTCCAAAATTCTTCAAACAACACCTCTCTGTCTACTCTTTCTCATCAGGCAGTAGCTCTACTATCTCATCTGAAAGAAAAATAATAATAAAACAGTGAGTCGAGGTCCAGTAAGGTACATGCACATGAGCAGTAAAACGGTGATGCAGAACGGTCATGTAATTATGTATAAACAGAATGGTTAATCAAAATACAATCCTAGAAATAGAGAAAACATACTTTGACAGTATTATACTTTAGAATCAGAAATCAGTAATCGTTAATTAATAGACGAAAAACGGTAAGCAGTAATCGGTGCACAGTATTCGGTAAATTATAAACAGTCATCGATACTTCATAACTTAACATATAGGTAATCGGTACTTCATATTCGGTAATTGGTGCGGTAACATAATATATCGGTAAAACAGTAAATGGTACTTCATAACATATTGGTACAGACCCCGTCAGTATACCCTACTAGTTGAGGGGGCGAATAATAGAGGATAGATTGTGTTCACTCCACACAATCTAAGACCTGTAACTGTCATATGGGTATCCCATCTCACAAGATCGGTACGGTATGCCACCCGAAGGTAGGCCGGTAATGGTAATTCCTCCTGAACGTAACGCCCCGAGGGCAGTGCGGACTACAATAACTCCATGGACAGAGTTATCCTCGATTACCACCGTAAAGTCCTAAGGCATGTCGGAGAACCTATCCGAACTGTAGTCAATTCCGGGTTATAAAATAACTGTAACGGAAACCATCTCTTTATAGAAAACCACTTTTTTTAAAAAATCAGATTTTCACAATATACTTTCAGCTAACTTTAAGTATACATGAAAATTTTCTCGGTACGGGTCAGTATATATTTTTAAAAATAAATTATACTGGAAGCTTTATTTCGATATCAATTAACTTTCATATAACAGAAGCTACTATTAAAACTCATCAAAACCTCTTCATTTTCGTACATAGGGCTTCGCCAAAATCTTCAGACTCAAATCGATCTCTTACATGTACATATTTCATAAAATTAATGTCATAAATGCCATGCATATACATTAAATCATGCAATTTACTCAAACTACGCCACATTTTCGAGCTAGGGTTTCATCACATACTTTTTAAGAGAAATTGAACACCATTTTCATGCACATTCACGAAATCGAAGCCAAATCTTGCAAAAAATATGGATAAACACAAAATCTAACCGATTAATCGAAAGAAACATGCTTCATGTACTTTAAACATGTATTAACATCATTTTCGTAACATTTTCATCAACTATAAGGCAAGAGAATCGGTAAAAACCAAAAACAACGTCCGAGGTACACTTGCCTTGGCCCAATCTACCGTTATTTTTCTGGGTGTGGGTTAGAACTAGAGATTTTCCCCTTCTTCCTCCTCTTCGTGCATGAGTGCCTTCTCTCTCTCTCTCCCTTTACCTTTTTCCCTTCATTTATAACAAAATGAGACTCAGCGCGCGGAAAAAGTCGTGCCGGCGCTTGAGCGCACGTCGAACGGCCAGCGAGCGGGCCGTGTTCTATTCTTCGAGCTCGAGCGGCCAGCGGGCGAGCAGCGAGCAGGCTACATTCTGGTAAATATGCTCGAGCGGCTAGCGGGCGAGGAGCGAGCGGGCTACATTCTGCTAAACACACTGGAGCGGCCAGCGGGCGAGCAGCGAGCAGGCTACATTCTGGTAAACACGCTCGAGTGGCCAGCAGGCGCGTGGCGAGCGGGGCTGCTACTGGATTTTCTGCTTGCTGCAGCCGCTCGGGCGCGCAGCAGGCGCCGTTCGACTGTTTGCTGAACTCGGGCGTTTTTCCCACTTTTTTGCTTTCAACAAACATTTGCTCATTACATGCTTAGCCTCTCAATAATATTAATCATCTTAATTACATCTAGTTATCACGTTTTCTGTTCTGGGTCCTCACATTCCAGAATTTGCTTCACCGGTCCGAAATCCTTCATAGCAAAGGACTTCCCAAGCTGTCGCTTTAACTCCGTAATCTGAGAAGCATTACGCCCAACAATTAGCATATCATCCATATAGAGCAAAAGAACAACAAAATCATCCACTGAAAATGTCTGAACAAAAACACAATGATCCGAGGTCGTCTTCTAATAGCCCTGATTTACCATGATAGATTCAAACTTCATGTATCATTGCCTTGGTGCTTGTTTCAAGCCATATAGATTCTTCTTGAGATGACACACTAAGTTCTCCTTCCCCTTGATAAGGAATCCCTTCGATTGCTTCATGTAGATTTCTTCTTCAAGGTCACCGTGAAGAAACGTTGTCCGCACATCTATCTGTTCTACCTCCAGGTCGAGAACAGTAGCCAACCTGAGTACCACTCGAATAGAAGACATCTTTACCACTGGTGCAAAGATCTCGTCGAAGTCAATACCCTTTCGTTGATTGAAGCCCTTTACAACTAGCCTCGTTTTGTAACTCAGTTGTGAGCTATTTTTATCTGTCTTCAATCTGAAGATCCATTTGTTCTTCAATGCTCTTTTTCCCTTTGGCAGCCTCATCAACTCAAATGTGTGATTTTCATACAACGGTACTATCTCTTCTTGCACAGCTTCCATCCACTCCGCCTTGTGTTCATTCTCCATTGCTTCCTCGAAGTATCGGGTTCTCCTCCGTCTGTGAGTAACACATACTCCTCAGCCGACAGACAAGTAGAAGGTCTTCGATCTCTCGTAGATCATCGGAATGGAACAATCTCGATAGGCTCGGCAGTATTAGGAGGAATAGCCTCATCCTCATTACTGTCAGGCACTGTAGTCTCGTGATCTTCTTCATCTTCAACATTGCCTTGACTTTCATTCTGCTGACGAATAGGTGTCGGCAGAAGATCTGAATCACATACCCGGCTGTCATCATTCTTGGAGACAAACTTTAAACCTTTGCCGATATCCTCTATAGTCTCGTTCTCAATAAACACGACATTCCTAGATCGAACCAGCTTCTTCTCAATTGGATCATATAGTCGATATCTAAACTCATCTTTCCCGTAACCGAGAAATATACACTATCTGGTCTTTGACTCCAGCTTGGTCATTTCATCTTTGGGAATATGAACAAAGACCTTACATCCAAATACCCGCAAGTGATCATAGGATACATCTTTTTCGGTCCATATCTTTTCAGGCACTTCACCATTCAAGGTACCGTGTGGTGACAAGTTGACGACATGAACCACAGCCCTCAAGGCTTCCCCCCAAAACGAGCCAAGGATCTTCGCCTCCGAAAGCACACATCGGACCCTCTCTATCAAAGTCCCATTCATCCGTTCAGCTACCCCATTTAGTTGTGGTGTCTTCGGTGGAGTCTTTTGATGATGAATTCTATGAGATCGGCAATACTCATCAAACGCTCCGATGTACTCCCCACCATTATCACTTCGGATGCATTTTAGTTTCTTCCCCGTTTGCCTCTCAACCAAGGCGGGAAAATACTTGAAGAACATAAAAGCTTGATCCTTCGATTTCAGCGGATACACCCACAATTTTTGAGAACAATCATCAATGAATGTGATGAAGTAAAGTACCCCTCCAAGAGTTTTCACCTTGAATGGGCCACATATGTCGGTATGGACCAATTCAAGAAGATCAGTCTTCCTTGTAGATGAATTGCCATTGAATGAGATCCGTCGTAACTTTCCAACCATGCAATGAGAACAAGTCTTCAGTTGAGCTGTTTTTATGCCCCAAAGACAATTTTTCTTCGCTAAACAGTTCAGGCCCTTCTCACCCATGTGACTCAACCGACGGTGCCACAAATCTAAAAGCTCCTCATCTCTAGCAACATGCACATCTCCCGCTGTAATTGAGGCTTGCATCACATACAAATTGAAAACTTTTTTGCCCTGAGCCACAACTAGAGACCCTCTAGTCAGCTTCCATGCTCCTGTGCAGAACGTGCTACAAAAGCCCTCATCATTAAGCTTGCCAGCCGAGATCAGATTCAGTCGAATGTCTGGGACATGTCTAACATCTCTCAACAGCAACTTGGTTCCATTATTTTTGGTGAGACACGCATTATCATAGCCAGCAATACGGGACATAACTTCATTACCCATTTTCAACACTCCAAAATCACTAGGAGTGTATGATGTGAAGAACTCTTTCCGTGACGTGACATGAAGTGAAGTACCACTGTCCACCATCCAACTTGTCTCAAGATCAGCCAGATTTACCACCTCATCCTCCTAGCACACCAGCCAAAGATCACTCTTGGTAACAACAGTAGCTCTTTCTTCCTCTTGAGTCATGTCAGCCTTTTTCTCATTACCTTCAGCATTCTCACGCTTCCATTTGTAGCAGTGTTTCTTGATATGTCCCTTCTTTCCACAGTGATGACATTCCAGGTTTTGGTATCTGGACCGAGATTTACTGCGATCTTTTTCTCCTAGTTTCTGGTGACGACCTCTACTTCTTCCCCTGGATTAGGTCACTAGGACCTCAGAATGAGAGGACGATGAGGTCCCTTGTGACCGTCTAGATTCGTTCATGAGCAGAGAGGCAATAACCTCATCCAACTTTAAGGTATCCTTACCGAACAGCAATGTTGTGACGATATGGTCATAGGTGGCCGGTAGAGAGGCCATTAGAACCAACGCCTTGTCTTCCTCATTGATTTTCTTATCAAGAGCAAACATTTGCGTCAATATCCGATTAAATTTTTATTTTTTTGGTAAGTAAGTAAAGTGCATTAAATTTAAAAGAAAGATACAAAACTTTGTGCTAACTCCAAGTATTTTTGCCGACTTGGAAGTAGAACAAAGACAATGGGATGTACCCCAAGCCTCATGAACATGTCATAATTTGAGACCATGAGCCAAGTCAAGAAAAATTGAAATACAAGCGAAAATACATACATAGTACCATGTATACTAGGTGTTTCTCAAAACTTCCTCCTTCTGATAACCGTAAGCCATAAAACTGCTTCTTTATGTGTAGTCTGGTTGTCAGAGATTTAAACTTGTAACGGTTCTCCAACTTCTCCCAGACCTCCGTCGGATCAGTTAGACCAAGAACTTCTTGGAGAGTGTTGTCCACCAGGCACAACTTAATAGTACAGTTTGTAAGATCTTTCTTGTCTTGCCATTCATCGTCAGTCAGTTTTTTAAACTTTTCGCCCTTCTTCTTCAACGCTTTCACTGTCCATTCTCTCGTCAGAATGTTCTTCACCCTCTCTTGCCAGAGAATGAAGTTGCCCTACCCGTTGAACTGCTCAATACTGAACGGCAGATTCTTTGACGACGAGGATGCCATTAAAAATAGAGTATGAAACTTATTTCTGATACCACTTGTTAGAATTAAAAGCTTGTTTAAACCCGAGAAAATACATGGTAGATGCTATCAAGTACACAATAAGCAATCATAAATAATAAAGGCATAATTTTTACGTGAAAAACTCCCTATAAAACGAGGGAGAAAAATCACGGGACACAGAGTTCAAAATTTTTACTAGCAGCAGTTGATCGGTTACATAAATCCTAAATCATAAGAATCAATATCAACTAACTTTTGACAGCCTGTACAAGAAGTATAAAGAATAAGAGTAGAGATAAAACCCAGTAGATGTTCTTCACAGCAGCAAGAACCTCGTACGTGTGATTACGGAAGACTGAAACTTGATTGAAAACCCAAATGAAGGCTCGAATTTTCCTCTTCTTCTTCTTCTCTCTCTTTTTCTCCTCTGGAACGACGCTCCAATTAATTGAATTTAACCTAAAAACGTAAAGTGCGCGTTTTATATAATTGGCGCGCGCTCGAGCGCCTGTCGAGCCCACTGTGAGCGTAGGCTCGCGCTCGAGCGCCCAACGAGCGGGGGGATTACTGGAATTCCCGCTTGAGCGGCTAGTGAGCGCACAGCGAGCGGGGGGCTTACTGGAATTCCCGCTCGAGCTCCATTCGGGCGCACAGCGAGCGGGGAACATATTGGAATTTAGGCTCGAACGCCCAACAGGTGCAACTCGATCTTTCTTCATACAGTGAGGATATTTACCTCCGTCCACCACATCAAGTTGGTATGGGCCCACACGGGAGTAACCCATAACCCAACAGTTTCAAGGTATAATTATCCCTGATGATATTTATATTTTTTTTTCCTATTAAATTTTCTTTCCATCCACCAAACATGGGATTATCAATGAAAAGGAGATAGAGTTATAATTTTAGGATTTGCCCTTGGACGACAGCTACCATGGAGACGCCATAGCTGCGTTCGGCATGTTCGGGAAGGAGGTAGCAAGGCTGCCTTTGACAGACGGTACACAGGCAACGCTGCTAAACGTGTTGGGATGCACAGAGGCAATTTTGGGCAGTCCGATACTACAGGCAGGCGACGGCATCTTGGGCTTGAATTTCAACATGCAGTCGTTCGGTTACAGAGCAGCCACGAAGCATGGGCGCGGCAAGTTCTCGTACTGCTTGGTTGACAACTTGAGCAGCCGCAACGTCACAAGTTACCTTGTCTTTGGGGACCGCACGCAGCGGAGAGAGAAGATTGCGGGGAAGATGAGATACACGGAGCTTGCTCTCGGAGTGGTTGGTGACTTGTATGCATTGAACGTCAAGGGTATCTCGATCGGTCGCACAATGCTGCGGATCCCACTTGATGCGTGGGATGTCTCAGAGGAGGGCGGAGCACTTATTGATTCAGGTATTTAAATTTAAATATGAGTTTTTGTTATTTTTATATATTTTTTCTGTGTTATCATCTGTGGCTATAAACAATTGCTATAAAAAGGATAAACCTTGATACATTAATAAAAAAGTCAACCTATGACAGCCTCAAAGATTGTATACTCTCTCTCTCTCTCTATATATATATAATTGTCCTCGATCGTTACATATTAACATGTCATGCATTGGACGACCGGTTTTCTTTTCTTCAAAAAAAAAAAAAAAAGAAAAAAGAAAAAGGGATTTGACAACTTATATTATTGGGTTTGTCTTTATTCCTAACGTTAACGAAGATGGTTTTCCTTCATGGAGAGGTTCTCGAAGTACTTTGCTCCGCTATCACTTCCCAAAAAAGGAAAAATATATGACAGTCTAATTTATATCGTGATTATTGTATTCCATTTCCTATATTTTATGTCTATTCTTGTAATATTATCCTAGGATTAAAGTTAGATATTCTATCATTATCTGACATCTTAGTATGCTTTCTTATTATCTATCTGCTGGGCACAATTGCCCTGGAGGATTTCATGAACTTATCATGTGTTTTGCTCCGTAAAATTAATGCATTCAAGCATGTTTCAATCAACTAAATAATGTACGTTTTGCTTTTCCCCCGTCATCCGATTAGAAAATTATATATTTCTACGAAATATAGTTATATATTTTTTAGTTCTATAATTACTTTTTCTATCTGGGCACAAAAAACCAAAAAAAGAAGTCAATCTTTAAGGTTAAAAACCCAGAAAAATTCAAATTGATTTCGGAAGGGCTTGGTTTCGTACTCTAACCCACGCACTTGGAGCAGGTACAACCCTAACGCTGCTAGCCCCTCCGGCATACGACGCCGTTACAGAGGTGTTGGTGGCGGCTCTCTCACCGCATTTGGAGAAGGTTGAGGAAGGCATTGAACCATTCGAGTATTGCTACAATTATTCAGCAAAATTTGACCAGTCGTTGGTGCCTCGACTCGAGTTTCACTTCAAAGACGGAGCCCGCTTTAAACCGCATGTGAAAAGTTACATCATAGACGTTCGTCCCGATACCAAATGCATTGGCATTCTGAAAGGCAGTGGATCCTTGACTATTTTTGGCAACATCATGCAGCAGAACTATCTCTGGGAGTATGACCTTTTCTCTGGAAGACTGGGTTTTGCCCCCTCTACTTGCATCTGATAAAGCTGGTTCAATTTACACTACTAGCTACGTACAATCATAAAGACGACATTTATGCTTATTGTAATACTTATTGTAAGGTTTATTTTTTACTGATATTAATGTTTTGCACCTAAAAATATGGTGTCGAAATTGATCTGTTGTTTACTCTAGTTACTACTCAAGCGAAGTGCAAATTGCTATTTTGGATGTACGCACGAGTTGTAGTCTATATATTCTCAAGATTGACGATTTATGGTTTCCTTTCGTTCTATTAGAGTCAGTATATGTTTGTCGTGATCCCGAGTTGAAAATTTTTTTCATATTAGTTATGATCCTACTAGTCTACTCCTTAATAACAGTGATAGCAATCAAGGCAAACTTTGTTGGGCTTGGGGCAAGCCAAGCTTATTTAACAAAACCGAGATCTAATCTCCAGTTAGATTGAAATATCGTGCACATTTCTTGAATTTGTGTGGAGAAAAAAATAACAATATATGCAAACACAATAATGATAATAATCCCAAGAAAAGCTAGATGCACGTTTCATGTGGGAACTTCTTATAAATAGAAAGTGTATAATCACAGAATTTTGAGTTCATAAAACATAAATTTTAACAATGAGTATAGTTATACAAGCCCCACCATCGCTAATAGTTTCACCATTTTTTTTTTAAGTAAGTAATTAAAATGTATTGAAATTAAATAAAAAAAATACAAATTTGATATTTTATCTCCAAATATTTTACCGACTTGAAAAAAGAATAAAGATATTGGGGCATACCCCGAGCAGAGAGTTACGTATCTCCGAGATAAGAAGAAAACAAAAGAGGCAAGTAAATATATATTCACCAATAGCCACCAAACACATCACCCAGGTGCAAAGCCACAGGGTATAGCCACCCCAAACAAAACCATTTTTGTCACTGCCAATCCGCTCCCATCATGCCAATCAAGTCAGCATACCGAATAGACCAGCAAAAGCACCATATCAGGAGGAAGAAGCTATATAACCAACGGCCCAAATCAGCACATCTCACCCAACCAGCAGTTTGCCATCCATAGCACGGTGCCAACTTTATCAAATCGGCAGGAGTTTACTCAGTGGGAGTCAAATATCAAGAGGGTACCGCGTACTCAAGCATCTGGTCCAAATCAACCTATCATACTACAAATTTCATAGTCTGGCATATCAGGACGACCAATCCAACTAGCATGCACACACAAGCGATTGAAAGATTTGATTTTTTTTTTTACGCTTTACATCATAATTGCGCGCAGACACAATCGATTGGAAAGGTTTTTTTTTTTTTTCGGGAGAACTACATTCGAAAAGGACAGCAATCCAACCAATACGATCTAACAGACCAAAGAAACAAACAGGTCCAACAAAAAGGGGGAAAGAATTGAGTAAAACACACCCGAACTGGCTAGCAAACCAGCCACAAAAACGAAAATGGCCAAGGAACATGACCGGGCTAATAGTTTCACCACAACGTCAGTAAATCAAAGTAAAAGCAACAAGAGATAAAAACATGATGAAAAACCCTCAATAAAATGCTGTAATTAAAAATTAGAACAGCATGCCTCATTATGGAGAAGATTGGAATGTAATTTGGAACTCAAATTGTTTGCTAGAATCATGTTCTTCTTTTTTGCCTCCTCTCTTAAGTTGGCAGTGAAATGGTTGCTTAAAACTCACAATGAATGCATAATCGGAAAATGCAGGCATTTATACCAAGGCCTTGGTATTCCGACACAGAGGAAATTTTACTCTAGTGCATGAGTATAGAACAAGTGCAAATGATCATGGAGAACCATTGGACAGGCACAAGAGCACCCCTGAGGCACTTATCTAGTGCACCAACACTTTCCTAAATGAAAAAGACTAGAGAATTTTTAATCTTAATTCGCTTTAATTCTCTTTTAAATTATAGAATAAAGATATAC
>JAODPA010114575.1:0-19037 GCA_025585075.1 Nepenthes mirabilis
TAATTTATTTAATTACTTTATTTATTAGGTTTTGTTCGAAGAATGAGAAATAAAAAATAATGGGTCCACCCATGACACGAGCCGATCCAGTCACGACAAGAGATGATCTGACAGCCAACCCATTAATCAGCAAGGCCTAACGCAAAAGTGAAGTCCAGAAGCCATCTAAGCAGCCCATCTGCTACGTATAGACTTGTGGGAGACCAATGATCCAACCTCATGGGATAACTTTTGCAACTCCACCAATCATAATAAAATCTACCGCCTACCGCAACAATAGCAGTTTGGCAGAGTAAAAGACGCTGGTGCGGTAGGTCTCAACCAATGGAGTTAGTGGTCAACTATATAGGGAACGGCCGTCCCCTCGACCAACTGTAGCCTAGTCAACCCACGTGAGGGGAGACCTGGCCCTTGTTGGCCACCACCAACCACGGTTGCATCAACACCGCAAGAAAACATCTGACACAGTGACTCTCGTCAATGCTCAACAATCGACGAATCCCGGAGGAACACCTATCATCAGTCTTGACTCCAAAGCTTTTCCGCAAAGCATTATAAATTTCATCGCCATCCACTAGATGAGGAGAGAGCAACTCTCAGTGGAAAAACCGTCTACAAGCAAGACTCATAGAGAAAAAGAAAAAAATCAAGCTCTCCTTCCCACATAGTCCTTTCTCCCCCATAGAAAGCCACTTTCTATTGAGCGCAACCCTAGTGAGTCACCGACTGCATGCAACTAGAAAGGAGCCCATTCCTCCTTCTCCAAGCCACCCCCGCCAGGTGCACCAATTGGAGCCAGTCCTTCTCTTACATCTCCCATTCACATGCAATTCTGTATTATCTACCATCCTTTTATATCTTTCTATTTTTTGAGAAAAATTTCTAATTTGAGTGTCAGAGGATATATCAGGGGGTGAGTTCCGCCAATCATATGGCCTCTTGTTTGTATTTTGTGGCGGATAGGTTCCAAGTTAGTGATAACGGAGACCGAACTCACTTCAATTCGACTTGTAGCGAAAGATTGAGTGGCCCCCTAATCCGTATTACAACGCGAAAACCAGGGACTCATCATTAGTGTCATTTGTGGGAAAGACGTAAAAGTCCAACCACCAACCACCACACTTCTAGCAATAGAAATGGTCAACACGAGAGTGCAAACCAATATGTTGCCTAAGGACAATGCCACCCAAGGCAACGACCTCTCATAGGTAGCCACGCAGGTGAGCATCCCGAGACAAATGTCCATGTGTTGGCAGCCCAGATTGGAGACGTCTACAGAATGCTCTAGAGGATTAGCAGCCGACTAGACGTATAGGAACAGGGGCTCTTGGCCCCACGATACAAGCATTGACTTCCAAAAACAAGAGCCAAAGACCGAACACTCGACTGAGAACCCATGGCCCAACGATTATGGGGCCCAGGAGGCCTCAAGTAGCAGGGCCTGGACAAAGCCAAAGGGCCACTCCAGCCACGAGACACAAGACGAGAGCCCCGAGTAGCGGAAGCCTCGATACTCCCGTGTGACCAGAGACCCTCGGCCCAAGGCGAAGCATCCTGCAACACAAGGTCACCAAGAGCCGGAAGCTGCATGGCCACGCACCCCTCTCCAAACCACTCAAAGCTGAGAACTTTCTTCAACGCCAAGAGGGTCGCTTCCACCTCCCGTATGTAGGAGAAGGTAAAAAAGATATCGCAACGCTTCTTCAGGGGAGATGCTGGAGGGAGGGCAGCAGACCTGAGGAGGTTGCCCTTTGTGGTGGAGATCCGCACCTCCCGCTCCCCCACAAGTTCAAAATGTTGGCCCTCAAGCTGTACAATGGGAGTACTGACCCGATAGACCACTTGGATCGTTTTCACACACTGCTGAGCTTCTAGGGACTAGGCTAGGCAGCCATGTGCCAGTACTTTCCTTTAACACTCAAAGGGGATGCTCGCCTTTGATTTCACAGCCTTGAGCCTAACTCCATCCTAACATTCATGGAGCTTGTCGACTACTTCTTGTCCCAATTCTCCTCCAGCCAAAGGGAGGTAAAACAACCATGGCACCTGGTCAAACTTTGGTAGCGATTGGGATGAAAGCTTGAATCGCTTCCTGGCCGCATCACCGCCGAGGCACGAAGGATATTTTGGATGCCTGACTAAGTGAAGCTCAATGCTTTCATCTCCGCCTTGGAGTTTGGAGACTTCTTCAAGCACCTGGCTCACCAAAATCCTCAAATTTTTCGAGAGGTTGAAGCCATTGCCCGTGCTTACATTATGGTCGATGAGGTCAATGAAGCAAAATGCCCAGAAAGCACGTATCGACCACCGGAGAAGTCAACAAATGAGAAGAGGAACGGGGACTACTGTCCCCAACGGCTGCGCAAGCAATTGCTATTGCACGTGTCGACCACAGGACTTGACCCCCTGATTGATATGCAGACAAACATCCTGATTTAAAAAATGGCCCAAGTCGTCAAGGAACCCAGAGGTGGGAGACCAGACTAAATATTGTCATTACCACCAATCTTTAGGTCATGAAACTGATGACTGTCGAACCTTACAAAAAGAGATCGAAGACTTGATTTGCTAGGGGCATTTGATGAGATTCATGTGAAAGTCGAGACAAGCTCCCATAGCCACAGAGGAAGAGACCCAGGAGCAGCTGAGAAATCATGTGGTGGTCGGGGTAGTCGACATGATAATAATCAGGTCGGCAAAGGGTAACATCCCGGACTGCCTTAAGAACACTTCCATCAGCAAGAAGCCAAGGATAGGGATTAGAACTGATATCATTAGTTTTAACGACGACGATATGATATATGTAATAATCCCTCATTCTGACCCCTTGGTTGTATCTGCCCTCGTTTCGGACGGTACCATAAACTATCAACTGAAATGAGTTTTTATTGATAATGAAAACTCTCGCAACTTGCTGTGCATTTATGCTTTCTTTAAGCTTAGACTAAAAAAGAGCCAGATAAGGCCCACTGAGAGACTCTCTCATCTCTCTAGGATTTCAAATTCGAAATCAGGCCTGCCGCTCTCCCCGGCTCTAGCGGCGCCATTGCCGTCCATGGCCGGCCTCCTCCTGGGGGCCCCCTCCAGCCCTTCCCTGAATCTCGCCTCCCCTGATCTTCCCCCTCATTTCCCCCCTTTGCACGATATCTCTCTGGCCACCTCCTCTGAACCTGATGCCGGCTTCTTAGCGAAGGCTAAGGCATCGGGAGCCGACAAATGTAACCCGCAGACGCCGTCTACCTCTCCTTGCTCCCCCATTGAGGGTTCCGGTGTCTATAGTTGCTGCTCGTTGCGTTCGGGTACTAGGGATGTTCGTGTTTCTGGTTCGTCGTCTGTGCCCTTACTCTCGCCTTCTCTTGCTGGCCTTGCTCCCTCAGAAGCGCTTCCTAGTGCGGGCAAGGTAATCTCTAACACCGCCCCCGCTGCCGGTTCGCTCGGAAAGACTGAGTATGTTCATACTACTGCCAATTCCTGGGCTCGAGTTGCTCAGAACAAGGGTAACCTCTCATTTGTCCCCCTAAAAATTTTTCCCCTCCTGAGGTTGAAATCGACACCCCTCTCTCACCTCATGTTGAGGTTTTGCAGCAGTGTGCTGATTTTTGGGGCTCCACATTGGTGGGCCTGTTCCACGAAAAACCTCCCCATTACTCGGCGGTCAATGCCATCTCTCGAAAAATTTGGGCAAGATTTGGGCTCCGTCATGTTGCTGTGAATGACAAGGCCTTTATTTTTTTCAGTTTGGTTCTGAGTCTCAATTGGAGGCTTGTTTGGCAAAAGGCCCTTGGGCTTTCAGGAGGAATCCCATCTTCCTCAAGAGATGGACACATGGTATGAATCTGGATCACGAGTCCCTCATGTCATTCCCTGTGTGGATTTCTTTGATTAATGTTCCAATTGAATAATGGACTCCCTTGGGATTAAGCTGGATAGCTAGTAGGATTGCTAATCCAATTCTCTATGACCCCAGCATTGCCAAGATGGACCGTGTGCATGTAGCCAGATTATGTGTTGAGGTGGGTAGGGGCGATCCTCTTCCTGCAAAAATTCGGCTATTGTCGGGTGCTGCTGCGTCCTGCAAGGTTGTGGAGGTTGAGATTGTTTATCACTTGAAGCCGGCACGTAGCAGTTTTGCAAATCTGAACAGTCAGGAATGCGCTTCCAACAGTTTGAAGGCGCAGTCAACTTGGCCTAAGATTCTGGCTCCTGGTGATGATGGGGGTGGGTGTACTGCTCCCTCCGTAAACTCCCTCTCTGTTCAGGTATTGGCAGAGGAAAACCAGGAGACTTCTGCAAGTGCTGAGCCTTCATTGTCTGATTCTGGGATCCCTGATGGATTGGAGGTGTCCTCATCTGATCGAGGTGTGGAAGCTTCGGTTCAGCAGGCCTCTAGCTCTGTTCTTGATGACTCCTCAGCTAATGGGCTGGGTCTAATACAGATCTCCCCTTTAGCAGAATCTGTTCTTGTGCAGGCAGCTGATGATGCGTGCTCTAGTGATGTTCATTCCCATTGCTCTCTTGAGGTTCCTGACGGAGCTCCTCATGTCCTGGACAATTCCTCTCGTGATCTGGATCAGATAGATGGGTCTCCAGCTGGGGCTCATTCTGCTGTGGATGACTTTGCATATGGGATTGATGACTCAACCCCTGACTCAATTGCGAGGATATCCCGATTGTACTCCCTGGACAATTCAGCCCATGTTATACCATGCATTGCGAACTGGATGGGAACTCAGGATAGCAGTCTGCAGGGCGAGGCTCAGAGTGATGAGTTGATCCCTAATCCTGCCCCAATGGCCAGCAGTAGGAATGAGGAATCTATGTCAACTGTGATGGACCCTATGCTTCAGGTTCTCCAGCAGGCTTTGGACTCTAAATGCTCTCGCCACCGCTTTGCCGTTTCCCTTCCTGAGCATAAGAAGCTGGTGCTCGATTTCCTGAACAGATGCTGGCACGATGTAAGCGCTGAGACCAAGTGTAAGTTCAACTCAGCATTTCTGTCGGTTGAGGAAGATCAAGGTGTTTCCTCCGATGCTTATTTGGCTGCTTTCCGTTTTTTAGTGGCGGCTGACATTTTTCAGACCCACAGTGCTTCATTTTCTCCCGAGGAGGAGAAGGTAGTATTTGGGTTCCTGACTTCACTGTTAAAAGCAACAACGAGTTTCCCGGCTATTCAAATTAGCAACCGGGTTGAGTTTTTGGCCGGTCTCCATGGTGCTGCCCCTAATTTTGCTGAGGATGGAGCTCGATGTCCGTTCGAGCATGAAGATACCTGGCAACATACCAGGTCCAGGAGACGTCGAAAATTCGGGTCCAAGAAAATGCGGACTTCTCACAATTGAGACATTGCTAATTTGGCTTGGGAGTTGTCTCATGTCTGAACAGCTCCTCTTGTTGGGAGCTCCCCTGGGCCTTTTTGCTGCTGGGCTTTGCTTCTGGGTGCTGCTGAATTTCCCTTCCTGTGGTTGGCTGACAGGGAACTGATTGGTTGCTGCAGAGGCTGGGGAGTTAATTCAGGGGCCTCTCTTTGCTGGTTTCAGTCTGTTGGGTAGGTAGTTGGGACCATGCTGATGCAGGTGTGCTACTGAGAAAGGTGGCATTGCTGCTTATGTTTGCTGATTTGCGCCTAGTTCATCTGCTGGATGAGGTGGTGCAGTCGCGTGATGAATTTGAGTCTGCATGTCCTGATGCTATTTTGGCTAGTATTTAGGAATGCTGTGGGCCTTTATGCTGGCCTGTCTGTAGATCCTGCCGATGTGGGATGCAGGAGTGGGATTGGATGCAGATGGGTCACGGTTGCTGGCTTCATTTTGTATTTGTGTGGTCAGGCCCATGCTGATGGCTGATGATGTCTTGAAGCGGTTGAAGCCCTTTTATATGGGTTTGCTGTCTCAATCCTGTGTCCTGAATTGGGGTTGCATTCGCTGGAAGGTGGAAGATCCTACTGTGAAGATTATGCTATTGATATTGCTTTCGGTAGCTTGATACAGCTGGTTGCAAACCCTCTCGTTGTGCGTGTTGAAGAAGTAGGTGCTGGATTGGATGCATTCCACTTCTGTTGTATTGAATGGTTGTTGGAGCTGCGATCCTGAGGGAACTGATGCTCCAGGTTGTTAATTTGTCCCTGTTGCCTTGATCATTTATGGGATGAGAGGCAGATGATGGATTCGCTGCAGTCTCCCTTTACTAAGATGTGAAGATTAGATTGCTGATATGGCCAACTGGTTTATTGAGTGGGTTGTAATATTTGCACGGGAGGGCTGTAGCTGATGCTGAAGCTACAGCTGGTGCTGCCGCTTACATGATCCCGGGATCCAGTGGTGTTCCCAACTGTTCTTGCACTGCATTCGTCCTGAATCAGATGCATGTGAGGTGAAGAATGGTTTTGCATGCCTCCTCATGCTGGCCTATGCTGCTTCTGACGATGAGGATGACATTGAATTTGTGGCATCAAGATTAGCTGCCAGTCCTACTACCACCACCATCACTGAAATTTCTGAAGCGAGATCAGTGTTGCCTAATACGCCCATCATCAGATGCGATGGTTGGTATGTTTGTAATCCAATTGGCCGAGTAGCTTCTACTGTTTTGGAAGTAGATGATCATACGTCTGATCGTAACATAAGATAGATTCCATATTTGGTCGATTGTGTTGATCGGTGTCCTCCTGGAGGACCCTTTTTTGTGTGTTTTCTGTTTCATCTGATGTACCAGCTGCTCGGGGTATGCCCGAGCGTTTTATACTTTATTACCAAGTCAAAATACATGGTGATAAAGCATAGATTGTGTAATTTTTCTCTCTTTAATCTAAATTACTTACTTACCAAAAAAAAGAGAGACTCTTATACGGCCTAGACAATGAACCAATGACTGTACAAGGAGCCGTTCAACTGGAAGTAATGCTGGGGATGTACCCACGTAGGGCCTCCCAAATGCTTACGTTCCTGGTAATCGACTTCCCATCTGTCTACAACACAATATTGGGTCTGTGCTATCTAACTGCTTTCGGAGTAGTGGCATTGATCCTACACCTAAAGATAAAATTCCCGACACCTTGTGACGTAGGAGAACTTATGGGAGATCAAGTGATGGACTAGACGTACTATCTGTCTCAAGTCTTTTTTTTTTTAGTAAGTAAGTATTTTGGATTAAAGGGAGAAAAATTACAAAATCTATGTTTTATCCCCAAGTATTTTGACTTGGAGTTAAAACATAAAACGTTAGGGCATGCCCCGAGCAACTGGGTACATTAGAATACTTTAACCGCCAAACACACCTCGGCAAAATAACAATTTCCAGAGCCACACAGTTCTAGAAACAATGTTTTAAGCAAAAATAAGAGACAATCAAGAGGCCTCCATCCAAAGTCAGTAGCAAATAGAATGGATTCAACACAGTGGAGCTAGCCGTTTCCAGCAACACAGCAACCAACGGCAACATCAGCCACTCTAGCTCTCAATTGATGGTACCAGGCCAGCACACATCAACCCCAACCGATCAAGCTTCAAGCTATCTGTCTCAAGTCGCACTGGCAAACCCAGCCCAACTAATTGGGTACCTTGATTTTTGAAACAAAGCTACCCTCCAGTAGGCTTAATCAGGAGAGTTAACTGATGAGATCCCTTTGGACCCCCACCAAGCTAGAAAAATGCGTACACATCGGGAGCTCCCTTTCAGGACTTATCCACAACAGATAGTCATCTTCCTCAGGTAGAACACCGATGTCTTTGTGTAGATTCATGCTGACATATCGGGGATATCGATTGGAGTAATGGTCCACAAGCGGGCCTCGATCCTAGTCATAAATCCGTTCAGTGCAAGCATAGGAAGTAAAAAAGATGTTCGACGTAGGGTTTACCAGGGAAGTCCAATACCCTGACTGGTTGTTGAATGTTGTCCTCGTCAAGAAAAACAACGGGAAGTGACGGATGTACATGGTTTTCACTGACGCGAATAAGGCATGCCCAAAGGATAGTTTCCTATTGCCAAGGATTTACTAGCTGGTGGACTTCATTACCAACAACGAACTGCTAAGTTTCTTGGACGCTTACTCCATATACAATCAAATCAGGATGTGTTCGGAGGACGCGGAGCACACTTTTTTTATGACGGACTAGAAAATCTACTGCTACAAGGCCATTCCCTTCGATCTGAAAAATATTGGGGCCACCTATCAATGGCTAGTGAATAAGATGTTTGAAACTCAGATCGTTAGAAATATGGAGGTGTACATGGACTACATGCTCGTAAAAAGCAAAGTCACCAACGATTATGTTCACGATCTAAGCGAGACCTTTGAGGTCCTTCGAGGGTAGCAGACAAAGCTCAACCCTACTGAGTATGTCTTCGGGGTGACCTCCAAGAAGTTTCTAAATTTCATAGTGTCTTAGCGGGGAATCAAGACTAACCCTGAACAGATAAAGGCCATGTTGACATGAGTCCTCCCTGGACCGTGAAGGAGGTCCAAAAGCTCACTGGAAAACTCGCTACCCTCTCTCGGTTCCTGGCAAAATCGATAAAATAATACTTACTGTTCTTCAAAGCATTGAGGGGGATCAAGGCAACTGGATTCCGGCAGACGACTGAGTGTGATATCGTATTCTAGGAGCTCAAGGAATATATCTCCCATCCTCTCCAGAACTCGCCTTAGCAGGGTGAAGAGCTGTATTTGTATTTGACAATTTTAAGTATGACGCTATGCTCGGTCCTGATCCACCAGCATTCTAGTGTGCATCGATCGGTGTACTATGTTAGCAAAGTTCTGATCGACACCGAGAGCCACTACATGCATGTCGAAATGATAGCGTTAGCCCTAGTATACTATGCCTGAAAGATGTGGCCTTACTTCCAGGCACACAAGACTATCATCCTGACGGACCAACTTTTGAAAGGGATATTGTAGAAGCCAAATACTTCTAGACGATTGGTCAAGTGGGCTATAGAGCTGGGCAAATTTGACGTGGAGTTTCAGCCATGACTTTCCATAAAAGGCCAGGCCCTCGCGGACTTCATAGTTGAGATGGCGACCCTGGTTCCTGACACCCCTAACCACGCTAGAGATATGGATAAGCTTGATGTTCCAACATGGATCTTAAATGTCGACGGTTCCTCAACGCATGCAGGCGGTGGAGCGGGCGTGGTTATGAGAAACCTAGACGGGTTGGAGATCAAGTATTCCATCTCTCTTGGTCTTCGACCACCAATAACATTGCCGAGTATGAGGTGCTCATCGTTGGACTCCAGCTTGCCAAGGAATGCTCAGCTAGGTCGCTTACCGTCCACAGTGACTCTGAGTTGGTTGTCAACCAAATTTGAGGGAGTTTTGAGGCATCCAATCCACAGCTTACAAAGTACCTTACCAGGGCAAGGGAGCTGATCCAAGCATTCGACCAAGTAGAGGTTGTCTACGTTCCTAGGGAAGAGAACTGGAAGGCCGACCAACTAGTAAGGGTGGCAGCAACTAGTAGCCTAGAACAACACTCTAAGGACATGTGAAAAGTCCTAGTCGTCCCGAGCGTCGATGACCCCAAGGGTGAGGTGCTGTAAATAGCCGACAATAATAATTATATGACCCCATACTGAAAGTACTTGACCAATGGCACCCTGCCGAAGAACTCGGATGAGGTAAAATGTGTGAGAAAGACAGCAGGCTGGTATACCCTTGTAGATGAAAAAATATATTGTCGGGGATACTCGGTCCCTTACATGAGGTTCCTAACCCCAGAAGAGGCAGATTATGCGCTAAGTGAGGTGCATCTAGGAGTTTGCGGCTCACACATTGGGGGAAAGTACTTATCCTTCAAAGTAATGAGGCAAGGCTTCTTCTAGCCCTCGATGAAGCATGACACCATAAAGTTTGTGAAAAAGTGCGAAAACTACCAACTTCATAAAAACATGCCACACTAGCTGCACATGGAGTTACAAAACCTCTAGACGCCCTAGCCATTTGTGCAATCGAGGCTTGACATTCTCGGGCCACTGGCTGTGGCATCTGAACAAAGAAAATTCATTATCATGAGTATTGACTACTTCACCAATGGGTGGAGGCATACCCACTAGCACAGATAACTGAACAGAATGTAATAGAGTTTGTTCGTCAAAGCATCGTTTATCATTTTGGGATTCCTGAGATCATAGTGACCGATAATGAAACCCAATTTACCAACAAATGATTCTCCAAGTATTGCACAAGTCACGAATAAAGCTGGTTCACACTTCAATCGTCTATCCACAAGCCAACAGGCAGGTAGAAGTGACGAACCAAACATTACTCCACGGATTGAAGACCAAGCTGGAAGATGCTGAAGGCTCCTGGGTTGACGAATTGCCTTCCATCCTTTGGTCATACAAAACCACCCCTAGAGAGCTGACCCACAAGACGTCCTTCAATTTATGCTACGGAACGTAGGCTGTTGTCATGGTGGAAGTTGGTTTGCCTAGCCTGCGGGTTGAGAGTTTCAACCCCCTGAGCAACCCTCAGAGGATTAGGGAGCACCTTGACTTGTTCAAGGAGGCCTGAGACTCAGCACGGCTTCGGACTATAGCATACCAGTAGTGAATCGCGTGGTACTATAATAAAGGGGTAAAAGCCCGCCAATTTGAGGTGAGGGACCTCGTCTTACAGAGTGTAGAGGCAACCGACAAAACTGCCAACATGAATAAACTTTCTCTGAATTGGGAGGGACCATTCCTTGTCCCGATGATCCTTTAAAACGGTGCATACAAGTTACGCACCCAGGATTACAAGTTCACTTACCAAAAAAAAAAAAAAGATTACAAGTTCATCCCAAGAACATGGAACACTACCCACCTCAAAAAGTATTACTAGTGAGACTTGAACCAGCCTAGGTGAGAGCCTCATGAATCATTCCGAATGCTTGTAACTGTTTCATGTTTTTAATCAATAAAATTGTTGTTTATTCCTATATACTTGCCCATGTGATTGCATGTATGTTTGTCATTTTGCCGAATCAAGTGATCCAAACTACCCCTAATTTAGCCAGGATTCGTCCTGCCTTGCTTTGCAACCCGTTGGCGGTCGAAGAACCTTAGCCCCAAGCCGCGTGGCCCATTTAGTGATTGAAAATTAAACCTTGGTTCTACACCAAGTGGCTTAGCAATGGCCGAGAACTAGGCCAGGAGGTTCTTGGAACTCCAAACCAAATGGCCTACAAAATCTTGGGGGGCTTCTACAATGGACGTGCAATGATCTCCCCTAATAGAGAGAGCACCCTTAACAACGGTCAGTGGACTAGGACCAAACATGTATGAAATCAATGATGTCCTGGGACAGGACTAAGCTCCTATATGGCAATGTGCGAACGACGGCCTACGACTATGCTAGGGCTTGGCTGCTGCGACCATGAAATCCACCTAGCCCTAGCGAGGCACACCCCCAAACGTGCGACGACGTCCTACGTACAGGATAGAGCACCCTACAGGATGAAGGTGCCACAACATTCCCTTCCTAAGGGAATGAGTGCCACCGGGCCAATTCACCTTAGACAAACCCAACAACTATAGCAGCAATGCTTAGCCGAATAAAGAAAGAAGAAGTAATTCTACAAGAAAGGCCAAGAAATCAGCCACAAAGATCGTAATAATCATACTAGTTTTATTACAAATTGTCCTAAATACACAAGCGGACCATTTTTGCACTCCCTAAAAAAAGGGAAGAGGGGATCTTATGGGTTGGAGAAGTCTAGCTCTACAGCATGTCACCTCCCGGCTGGAAAGATGGATGCTCAACCGTCCCCACCAATGGAAAAAATAAGTTCAACTCTTGGGTAGTATTGGCATTTGCCGGGTGAAGCAAAGAGACTGGAAAGTCCTGAGCTACTAACTGCATAACCTACCAATAGAGGTGAATGCCATCCCAAAATTTACCCTCCGTCGCCTTCCTGAGGTTTGCTATCATAATGAAGGCCCTAAACTGATCCACAAGCTAAAGGCAATGCACGCGGAGAAGATGATACCGTTCCTGTGAGTCTTGGAGTTTCGAGGGAAGTAATACTTTCACCCAGCTGCGCCCAACTCATCCTCTAGGGCCTCGACCCACTCGACCATAGCTCCAAGCTTTGACGCACTGATGCGCCCTCGAGCTAGGGAACTAATGTCCACTTAAAGCTGGAGAGCTCTCTGCTGAACCTGCTGGCAGTAAACATGTTAGAAGAACGAAGGTCAAAGCAGAAAAGGGTCAAAGGGATACTAAATGAGTACCTATGTGAAGGAAAGCCCTTCGAGGGGAGGATATCTTGGGCCAGCTACAGGTAACTCCACCATCTGCTCAGCTCCAGCAGACGCGATGACTTTTGACTTTGAGAGATCGGGGGTCGACACTACCTTTTCTGTCATGATGGCTGCAGCAGCCATCGAGTCTCAAGCCCTTGGCTCCGAAGGGTCAAAAGGATGTGGCTCGACGGTCTCACCTGTCCCCAGGGAGGGTGCAACAACAGTGACTATCTCCCCCGAAAGAAGCCCTTCCATAATCTCGACTGCCTCTAAAGGAGGCACATCAGCAACAGCGGTCTCCACGGAAGGAGGTACCTGACAATCTCGGGGTCCTCGATGACCAACACAACCGCGACCATGCCGTTAGCTGAAGTGGCATCCTCTGCCGCATGGATAGGGGACTCAAACCATCCAGTGCAAACTCTAGAAGTCAACTTCGCAGTGGACACTGTGATTTCTACCACTGGCTTGACTAGACTCTCCGCTAGCTGCTCATCTTCTAAAATTCCAGTGACAATAGGGAAACCCTATTTCTCCTACCCCTGCATGGGAATTGGCTCATCTTCGACATCAAAGGTGGCGGATCCATGTTTCGGTGCAGGAGCTACCATGGCCACGGTGCCTGTAGCTCCCCTGGAACCAGACACTTGTTCTGAGGTGGAAGTGCAACTAAAATGCGTTCGCCTCGACATGCTCCCAAAACACCAAACCCGCTGCAATGTAGCCTCATCCTCTCGCAATGAAGTAGACTCCGATGATAAGCCATCAGAAGAGGACTAGCGTTGCTTTGACAGTGGACCCAAGGGCTCTCAAATTAATAGTGCCCCTGGTCTCCTTAGACCGGCAGATGTTACCACAGGGGCCAGCTCTCACATAGTTGTAGCAAAGGCATCCGATGTCAGCCAGTGTCCCCTCTCACAAATGGCATTGGCCAGGATTGGATCCATCAGAGGCTTCTCCTAGGTTTTCTCATTTGCCTTCAAGTACCTAGTGATGTTGAGCCGCACCTTCCCCCACTCGTTTGAGACAGCCCAGTTTGAAGAAGCCGCTAGGTAAAAGAAACGGTCCTTCCAGTGCTTGATCGAATCAAAGTTTGCCCCATTGAAGTTAAAATCAAAGTGGAGAGACATAGAAATCCAGTCAGCCTTCTGCAAGAAGGTGAAAATTGCCCTCATAGACTTAATGGTAAAACTGCAACTATGGTAGCGGGAGAAGACGCAAAGGGATACCAAGTACTGTACGACATTGGGCAGGAGCCTTGCCACCGGCACCCCCAAGGTTGTGAGGATCACATACAGGTCCGTCGGCACTAGAAAGTGGAGTCCACCCCGCAAATGGATCCCATAAATAGTAATGAAGCCTTCTGACAGGGAGCAAGCCCTGCCATCTTCACTAGGTAGTAGGAACACCGTACTCCTAGGGACCTTAAACTGAGAAAGCAGCAACTAAACATCCTCGACTATGAGGATCAATCAAATTCTCCTGACATCGTCCATGGCCATAATCGGAAGGGAAAAAGAAGGAAATTCCCAAAAATAAGAATGGCTCGCAAAGGATCAAAGACGAAGGCAAAGTGTAGGAACGGCGAAGGGCACACAAGTTAAATAAGTGAAGACCCAGAGACAGAAACGATGTCCCTGAAAAGTCGAAAGGCCGCTATAAGAATGGTAGCCACACGTTTTAGCACCGCAAGGCGCCAAGACACACTCCTTCTCACAACCACTGAAGATGTACCTAATGTGACGGACCGGTTTATTCGCCATCGAATAACCTCTGTCAAAGGCAACACAAACTAAGCTCATAATTAACCTATGGACTTCTACAGAAAATCCGGCAGAGTTTCCTCTGCAATTGGACAAAAAAAACCGAAATACAACCTGTTCAAATAGGTCCTGCACAAGCACACATCTATCAAAAGGCTTAATACTAAGCCTACAACACACCATATAGGATCACACACTGCCATATCATCTATGGTTTCAATACAGTATCCCTAACTACTATACTGGATCTAGAGAGATGCCATCTAATATGAAACAAAACTCAAAACATCAATACAGACGCGGAAGTATAACTACATCCTCATAAACTGCGGAAGTATAACAAAACCATAAAACAATAACAATAATGAGCCACGCCCAACTCTAAGTGGCTGTTCAAAATCTGATACAACACTGAGTCCAAATCCTTCACGCACTCGACGTCCAGCCAGTCTCTTCAAGCAAGCTTCTCCTTACTCTAACTATTTGCGCCAGTTAAGTGTTTTCATCTGAAAGGAAGACAACAACAGCAAGAGTGAGCTAACAGCTCAGCAAGTATAATCATAAACACATCTCCTAGGCATTCACAAGAACTAGAACAGGGGAAGGATGCAAGCACTCTCCATAACCATGAAGCAGGAGAGGAAACAAGAAACATCTGGGATCACTTGATTCCCACGGTTCTCACGATTACATTGATTGGTCATCATTCGGTTTCACTTGGTTCTCACGGGATTTTCATGATTACATCTTGAATCACTGGTTTCACATGGTTCTTACGGTTACTTCGGTTGGACATTATTCGTTTTCATTATTACATCATCTTTGCGGACCCGGGCTAGTAGACCGTATTAGCCAACGATGCGAGAGAACGAGGAAAGGAATGTGTTCGCTACACATTCTAAAGCCACGGCTACATTTTAGGTTTGCAACACTCGACCATCGGTTGCATCTCACTATACAACACACAACGAATGACTACATCTCCACTATGTAGCGTTCGACCAACGACTATATTTTAGACCTGCAGCACTCGACCCACATGCCCCATATCTCCTGGGGACCACGGAAATCCTCGTTCTTCCACAGTAGTTTCCTAAAGCGTACCACGAATATCACCCGCTCCCACGAGTGGCCAGAATACGTGGCCAAGTATTCCTCGGGTTTACACCGCGATGGTCATGGTATGCTAAAGAATACTACCCCTACGAATCAGGGTCCTAGTTTCAAGATTAGGTTCAACACTTTGAGAGGGAAATTCACATTTGCCACACACGATCACATCTCGGGAAATCTCATTCCCATCACAACATCTCCAATCCAGGAGATCATATCATCAAACACATCTCCAACCGGGAGACTACATCATCACAAGACACAATGTGGATTCCCTTCCATTCACTTTCTCGGCTTACAACGTTCTATGGGACTCAATTCCTTTAATCCACAACAAATCATTCCAAATTCACAAGAGAGATTAGATTTCATACCTCCGATGATCACATATCACTTGGAAACCTCTGGGACTCATTCCCTTGCCTCCAGCACACAAATTCACATTTCGGAGCTTCCATCTACGTTTAAACATTAAACGTTATTTCAATAACAATTATGAAGGCACGATATAACACATTTCTTATTTCATTTTGGGTGAACAATCTCAGATTTCCTTTTGAACACCCGGACGCCGTACTTTTTTTTTTGGTAAGTAATGAAATTGCATTAAAAAAAAAGAGAAAATTACAAACCTACGTTCTATTCCAAGTGTTTTGCCAACTTGGAGAAAGAACATAGAAGAAAGGGCATCCCTAGAACACCCTGACAGGAAACAGGAAAAGAAAAGGAAAAAATTCCAGTCACCACCTTGGGTTCACAAAGGATGAAAGCTGCATGCACCCAGTCATCAAACCAACTAAACTAAGGCTTTGAAACATCACCAACACACATCAGCCTTACCATATTCAACGAACGAAAAGAGACCTGGCAGCATAACTACCAGCTCCTACTCAACGCCATACAGCAGCTCCAGCAAAGATCATATAACCCGGACGCCGTACACGGCTCGATACTTGGAGATCGGACGTCCGATGGATTCGTACGCTCACTTTGTACACGATATTTCACATTCGGGTTTGATTTAACTTAACACGATGCTGGAAGCATGTAACTTCCCATTCATTTTCGGATTATCAACAACGGGGAACTTTTAAGGCTCCCGGATGCCACGAACGGGTCAAATCTTGCGGGATCCGGCATCCGGTCAATATACACGTACAATTGGGATACGGGGATTCATATTCTAGGGTCATTTCAACATTTCACGAAGGTGACAACATGTAATTTCCACCTTTAGTCTCGGGTGAACAGTAACAACGCCCACTTAGAGGGCTCGGACGCCGCAAACGGGTCAAAACATGCAAAATTGAACCCGCGGCTGACATAAATGCATCATTGGGACGTGAGGATTCACATTTTGGGGTCAATTTTATGATACATGGGCGGGAAATGGGAAATCTCCAAATTTTCGTGGGTTAGGGTTTCGGTGAAACCAAACCGGGCGAATCGGACATGATTCGGACAAACAACCACATATTTTTGGACCTCTAGGCATGGGTTTCAAGATCCTAACATTCACGGTGGGTATCGACACAAAATACCCAACGAAATCACATAAAACATCGAAAGAGAACGAGAAGTGGGTATGAGAACACTTGCCTCGACGCGTGCTTTCACCTTTATACTTGGATCTCGACGGATTTGGACTTCACGGCCTCGATCTCCCTTCTTCTCTCTCTAAAACCAGCGCCCTCTCTCTCTCTAAAACCCTAGCCCCGTGCAAAAATGAGAGAAGAGAAGGCACGACGCGTATTGATACTACGCCTGCCACTCGAGCGCAGCTCGAGCAGCCAGCGAGCGGCCGCGCCACTGGCTGTGCACTGCTTGAGCGCACTCGAGTGGCCAGCCAGCGGGGCCAGCTCTGGTTTTTCTGCTCGAGCTCCGCTCGAATGGCAAGAGGGCGAGGGAGGAATCTGGGAGCTGCGCTCGAGCTATGGCTCGAGCGCTCAGCAGGTGCACGCTTGCTGGTCGTGCTTCCGCTGCACGAACCCAAACACTTTCTCGATTTTTCTTCCGATACATATCCTTATTCGATCCATAAGATTAGTATTGATTATTATCATACTAATGACCTAATTATTATCAAGTTTCTAAATCCGGAACCTCACAATTCTCCCCCACTTATAAAAATTTCATCCTCAAAATTTAACGGGTCTCGAATTCCCAAACCCGAGGTGAACTCCTCAAATACTTAACTCATTTCCTAAGACAATGCCTATTTTAGAAACCTCAAGCATTGGATCATTCTAATCCTCATCACAAAACAATCCCTAGCCTCTCAGAACGGCTCAACCCGGTCACCTACCGATTATCCCAACCATCGGTACTAGGAAAACCTTATATCGATTTCTAGATATTGCAAAAGCCACCTACAATCATGCCGAACATCTTCCAACTCAAACCGACACTTCAAACAGATCAGTGAACTTTCCCTTCAATTCATTCCAAGCCTCGAAAGAAATCGGTCACTAGAATCTCAACCGTATCTAGAAACCTCTGGGCCACGGGCCCACAACGCTTCCGCTGCGCTACTCTGATTAATCCCCAAACCATCAAATTACGGCACAATCAAAACTATAATCATAACGATCACCCAAAGAGTTGACCAGACTTTCAATCCTTACCTAGATCTCAAAATTTCGATTGCCTAGTAACCTCAAGATCCCGTTGGAATATCAATGAGCCAACTGACCAAATAAGAACACGATATTCTAACACCCAGTCATTTGGACTTACTAGCAATTCATCTTTCACATCCACCATGAAGTTTCAAAGACATACAAGTCCAAAGACTCACAGCATCAATTGCCAACATTGATGCCTGCTAACCCTTACAGGAAAACACTGAGGTTCACCTACCCATCCTTTAGACAAATCTAACCACTTACAATATCATAAGACCATCTTCCTCGGCGACTCAACTATACTGGCTCTTGAAATCTTAATGCCTATCCTTGAAGACAATACCTCTGAGATTTCCAAAGAAAACCTCAATGGCCAATCCCGACATACACGTGGGGGTAACACTAACCTGGACTCCTCCCCCACTTATCTCAAGGGTATTACATTCCACAATAACTTATCAGACCCATTAGGGATCAACCCAAATGTTACGAGCGCCAATCACCCTCTCCGGTTAGATTTAAGATGACTGTACATTTTCACGACACAAATCGGCCTCCCCAATCAGCCACTACTTAAAATCCTAAGTCCTCCAAATCACGCAATCACAAAGTCACAAGCTTAGGAAGCCATTTTCTCTTACAAGTTGACGATTGCTGAATGTATGTTCGTCTCTAGAGAGTGAAGCTCTCGTCTCTCTCTAGGTTGTCGTTTTCAACCTCTATTGTTCTCCACAGCACAGTCGACGCAGGTTCCGGCCATGGCCGGTCTCCTGGGTCCTCCTCCTGCCCCCCCAGATGTTGATGTCCACATCTGATTTCCTCCTGAAACCTGATGCCTCCTCACTCGGTTCATTGGCCTCTCTTGCTAAGAACGGTGTATGTCCTTCCAGTCCCGTGAATTTGTCGAGAGAGTACCGCTCATCCTGGTCAGATATTGTCCAAAATGGTTGTCGTTCCCCTTCCCCTACTTTGAAATATTTCCCTCCACTGAATGTGGACGGCAACGCTACCTGTATTTCTCCTCCCCCTGAGGTTGTTGATGAAGGCAGACGAATTTGGGGTTCATCCTTAGTGGGATACTTCTTCGACACTCCTCCCCATTTTCGGGCGATTTCCACCATTGCCCATCGTCTCTGGTCTCGATATGGGCTAGAGCACGTCGCGTCCAATGGAGAAGGTTTCTTCTTCTTTCGGTTTTCTTCTTTGATTAATATGGAGCAGTGTCTGAGAGCTGGGCCTTGGATGCTCACAGGTAAAGCCCTATGTCTAAAACGTTTTATTCCTGGTATGAAATTGTACAAGGATTTGC
>JAODPA010114586.1:0-19037 GCA_025585075.1 Nepenthes mirabilis
TATTATATAACCCGAGTTAAATTATTGGGGGGTTACACAAACTGTCAAGTTGAAGTGACGAAGCCGATCTTGTTGCACGGGTTGAAGACCAAGTTGGAAGACGCAAGGGCTCCTAGGTAGATTGGTTGCCATCCATGCTTTGGTTGTACCTAACAACGCCATGGGAACCGACACAGGAGATGCCTTTTAGGCTTTTCTTCAGTGTTGAAGCAGTCATCCCTATCAAGGTTAGGTTATCTAGCATTCAGATCAAATGCTTCGATCTTGTTAGCAATTTTCAGAGGTTCAGAGAGCACCTGAACCTTTTCTCAAAGGCTGGTGATGCGGCGCGCTTAAGGACGACGGCTTATTAGCAGCGTATCACTCAATATTATAACAAGCGGGTGAAAGCTTAGCCGCTTAAGATCAGGGATTTGGTCCTACGGAGCGTAGAGGTGATGGACAAAACTGCTCACATGAACAAATTTCCCCCAAATTGGGAGAGACCGTTCCTTGTCTCAGTAATCCTGTTAAATGAGGCGTACAAGCTATGTACCTAGGATGACAAACTAGTCCTTCGAGTCTGGAACGCCACCCACCTCAAGAAGTATAATCAGTAGTCCTTGGATGCGCCCAGGTAAGGTTCGCATAAATCGTCTAAGATGCTTAGACATGTAACATGCTTCTATTAATAAAAATCATTGTTTTTCTCTTTTTTTCTGCCTGATCATTCATACGAGTGCACGCAAGCATGTCATTTCACAAAGTAAGATGAGCTAGACTGCCCCTAAATTAGGAGGACGCTCGTCCACCTGTAAATAGACCCCAAGATGGTCAAAGAACCTTGGCTCCACGCCAAGCGGCTCATACGCGGTCAAACTCTAAATTGCGACTCTACGCCGAAAGGCCTCTCAGGAAGCAAAGAACCTTGGCCCCGTGCAAATCGGCCAACGCGCGGTTAAACTCTATACTTTGGCTCTACGCCGAAAGGCCCTTCAACAGCCCACACACGGTTGAACTCCGCACATTGACTCTCCATCGAAAGGCCTTTCAGCGGCCAAAAAACCTTGATCTTGTACAAAATGGCTGAATAGCTAGGCCTAGGGCTTCGGAAGCTCCCAATAAGACGGCCATTAAAACCTTAGGGGGTCAAAATGGTAAGCGTGCGACGATCTTTTCTTGAGAAAGAGGGCACCCTCAGTGAGCGATGATCGGTGGGCTAGGACCATACACACATAAGCTATGACGCCCTGAGTTAGGCCGAGCGTTGATACAGCATTGTGCGGGAGATGACCTAAGACCCTCTCAAAGTCTGATTGCTGTGATCTCAAAACTTAGTTAGCCCTTGTGAGACTCTACCATGGGCGTTCAGCGACGTCCAACTAACTGGATAGAACACCCCGCTAGCGTAAGGTGCGACGATGTCTTCTACTGAGGATGAGCAAATTGCAAACAGCTCCCAATGCAAGCCACAGCGACAATGAAAAAAGAGTTTAGCCAAGACATCAAAAGAAATCGCAACACACAGAAATGACAATGGATAACAACGCGAACCGACAAAGAGAATGTATCTCTTTCATTAAATGAATGAGAATTACAAAGTCGCTTGTTCAACTACAAAAGGAAAAAAAGGGAGAATGTATAAAGATTCCATCTACCCTAAATGTGTGAGGGCCTCGCTTCCTCTAAGAAGTCAATCAGGAGAGACCGATCCCGGATGACATCGTTCCTTGAGTATAAAATCCCTCTAGTGACGTCAGGGACCACCTTGGATGCTATCTGGCAACATAGGCATATACCATCCTAGAATCTATCACCCAACATCCGTCTAATCTCCTTCGGAGTAAGCCGGGTTTGCAGGTTTGTTTCAATGCAAGCACTTTGGGCCTAGAGCTCAGAGACATGGCTGTGGACCGCCTACAACTCACTTTTCAGCAGTTCGTTCTCCTCTAGAGCCTAAGCCCTCTCCTCTCTCATGGCGGACAGCTCCTGTGTCAGGACAGCTATCTCGTCCCCTCTACCCCACCCTATTGCTTGTGCGGCCTCCTCCTGGGCCTGACAGATGAGTTCATCCTGACACAGGAGACCCATTTGGATGAGGTGGACCAAAGCAATACTCTGCGAAGGAAGAAAAAAGAAAGAAAGCTCATGAGTCCCAGATAAGCAAAAGCCTGTTGCACAAAGAAAATTAGTGAACACAATCAGAGCTTGGGGGGTGAAGAAGTCATACCTTGAGGAAGGACTCCTTTGCGATATCGGATGGATCTGGCGTGATCCCAAGTGCGGGCATAGCTGGGGCCTTTGGATGTGCAGCGCCCTCCTCCCTTCCGCCCTCACATGCCTTGCTCACTGGGGATCCCGCATCAACCTCTTCGGGTGGACCTGGGACCAGGGCAGGTTCCGAAACCACAATTGTCGTAGACCTCATAGCCGGCGGGTCAACAATCTCCAACACAACCGCAGGCTCAACAGCAGGCTCAACGTCCACTATGTCAACGACATCCACCTGTGCCACCTCGACAAACTCACCAATGAAAACAGCTATCTCCCCTTTAGCAACCATAACAACCTCCGCCGCAGCGGGTTCCTTTGGCTAGTCCTCGTGGGAAGATCCAGAAGTGATACTGATGGAAGGACCCGATGCGGTCTCCATAACCGAGGGATAGTCGATAGTGGGACGCTATACTGTGTGAGAGAAATGGCAGGGATTGACGAAGTCCCAGTCGCTCCCTCCTATGGTGGGGATTCTGGCTCCAGTGGCGTCGAAGTGGCACCAACCGGTGTTAGCAGAATGGATTCGAAAGACTGGCCCGATATAGCAAGCAAAATCAGAGCCCTCCTGCTTGACGTGCCTGCAGCCCTCCTCAGCATCTTTAATGCCGCCATGTCCTTACTTGAGGAGAACTCCAAAGAAGAAGACAAGCCCTGCCACTCGGATGACTGACAAGACGACTCCCTAATGACCAACATCCCAGCCTTCCTCTTTTGAGCGGCGGGCACTGTTGCAGCCCTTGCAAGTTCCCACCTAACCTCGGCAAGGAGCTCTGGGGATAGATAATACCCCTTCACGCAGAATGTCTCGATCATCTACAGGATAAGGCTCGTCATCACCTTCTCCTTTCCTATATTCTTCTAGCTCACTTTCTACATAAAGTACTTTGCCATGAAACCCCGATCGTTGGGAATGTCCCACTCAAGTGGGGCCGCCAAGAAAAAGAACCAGTCCTTCCAATACTTCATGGAGTTAGGATTTATCCCATGAAAGCGGTAGCCGGGACGAGGCAACATAGAAATCCAATCCCCCACTTGGTTGAAGCAAAAAATTACGTTCACCGATCGGGAACTAAACTCGTGATTATGGAGACAAGCAAAGACGCACATAGAGACTAAATAACTCACGGCATTGCAGTGAAACCCCCCCATAGGGATGCCCAACGCTAACAGAATCCCGTACAGATCCAATGGCACAGAGAAACAGAACCCACCCTTCAAGTGGGAATCATAGATAGTGATGAAGCCTTCCAGAGGTGCACACGCTCTGCCATCCTTGCTAGGAAGGAGATGAGCCAGGTCTCTCGGGATGTGATACCTGGCAAGCTAGGCCGCAACGTTGCTAAAAGTTAGGAGAGACATAATATCACTGACTCTCTGGCGAGCCACGGGTGTCACAGACTGTTTCTTCTTCATCGACAAAGTATGGAACAAGAGGATTCAAAAGTGTAAATGGCAGTGGACGGTAGTGTTTAAATAGGCTAGGTCAAGGAACCTTAAATGGCGTCACGCAGGAAACTCAAGGGTTACCCTTAATGATGGCCCCGACACGTGTTCCCTTAGCAGGAAACGGTGCATTTATCCAAGCAGCCCATGATGGCGCCTGACACGCCACCCCACGGCGCCCGCTGCTGTGGTCTATCAAATCCCAACTATCACAACAAGTAATTAATGTGAGGGCGCAAGCCGTCAGGGACTGCCACTGTGGCCACCTATTCGCTTGCCTTCTCGGAAGCATCGCACTAGACACTCGGAAGGAATGAGCTAACATGAGCTAGTTTATTTGTCAAAAGGAAATTTTATTAATAAAATTTCTTTACAACTAGAGGCAACCCGTGGCCTCAAAATATAACAAAACTATCTGCACCTGACAGGCTCCATAGAATCCGAAGTCGAGAACTTAGTCGGCTGCAAGCGCGTGGAAGCTCCCTCATTACGGGAATCCAGGAAGCCTGCAGGGAAGCCGTGTGTCACTAGAGAGGCTATCATCTAAATCAAGCATATCCCACCTGGAATTCCCCCTCTAGTATTGGGGCCAAGTCGTCCGGACGGGTCCTCAACCTCAGCTTGGCCTCTAGCCACGTGCATGCACTGCCTTGGACTCGAAGTCGCTCTCGGCACAACTGAAGCTCACCCTGAAGACTTGCGATCCAATTCCGAGCCTAGGCATTGATGTTGGCAAGCTGTGATGACCTAGCCTTAGATTTTGACAAGGCTTGCTCAAGGTAAACAACTCGTACCCGGCTCTGTTCGACATCCGTAACGGCGGCCTGCACCCGATGCTCAACTTCCTCAATTGTTTGTTGGGCATGAAGAATCAATCGGCTTACGTTATCAGGCCCACACCGTCGATAGGAGTTGGAGGCCCCTTCTGACTTGAAATCCGGCGGCACTCTCAGAAACCCCCTCTATCTGAGGACTAATGGCTCCGATTGGTAGTCTCCCGCAACTGTTGCAGTGACGGAGAAGTCTGGCCCATCCCACTCTCTTGGCTCCTGCTCCTCCCATCTTGATTCCTCGGTGGATGGATTGAACTCAGAAGAAGGGGATGATCCCACTGACCAAACCAGCAACTCCGGGATGCTAATGTGCCTCTCGTTAGCCATTCGACAAATCAGAAGAGAACGAAGAAAAGGGAAGTGGCCAACTCTGGGCAAGCGCCTTAGCACGGAGAACAGGTGCCCAAATAATGAGGGGACCTTGGTGCTTAAATAAGTAAAGTCCCTCGAAAGAAATGGCACTGTTTGACAAATGCAAGGCAACTCGTTGCCCAAAGAGATTCCTCCACATGGCGACACCCTGAGGCGTCATGCCTTTTCAAACAAGAATCATTACGATGTGACAACTTTATGACTGCCATCGCAATAAATGCGCAGAGATGGTTTGATGGACATGACCCTGACCGATGGCGTTTCGTTGCCTGAGAAAGAACACAGGTAGAGTGAACCCCTGAACGACTCCAACCTAGCCGTCTCGCCAAAGGTCCAATGAGAGGCTCGGGGACTAACCGTTGAAAGGTCGAATTGCCAACCGCTTAGACCATGAGATGGGTGGATGACAAAGCACGTGTGACGGTGCGAGGGCACTTCAGCCCTTAAAGTCAAACAAAGTAACAGTAAAGAAATGATTTCAATGGCACAAGAGAAAAGGCAAATATCAACACTTCTATTCATTGAAATCTTCTTTACAAAGTACAAGACTTGCACCAATGCAAGTATAAAGAAAACAAATATGAAGCAAAATACAAGAAGCAAAGAAGTAGCAGCGTGCACTCGGGAGATCGGATCGGAGAAAATACGCCTGAGAAGAGAGCCCTCCCCACGAAGGCACCTCACGGAGCGGAGATAAAAATCCATTCCCTTGCTGAAGGATGAATAACACGTTGCCACAATAAGGGAAAGGGCTCTGCCTTGAAGTCAACCACTCAAGCCAGGGCACCCAAAAAAATTACCGAATGCTTAGCCCGATGGAACCTTGGGTGCACCTCCACCAGCAAGCCTTAGAGACGACCAACAACGGAAGGAGGGGGAGCTAGAGCCTTGTAAGAGACCAGTAAACTGGAATTAGGATTCTGGCCTCCCGATGCTCCTCCAAAGGTTGAACATTCAGGCCAAGTGGAGAGAAGGCGATTGATAATTGCAGAGTGGTTAAGCCACCCTCGTTATAACGAGGAAACACCCTCAGAAAGGGTATGACGATAGGCTTTAAGAGCAGCTACAAGTCTTCCGTAGATCCATCCGATTCCTGTGTAGGGATATCATGGAGCATGAGGTGGGCAAAGGTCTCCACATTGCTTCGTCAACGTGGAAATGAGCCTGGGTCCTAAGGTATGGGAACCCCCCAATTCTTAGTTGTGCAGGAGATCAAGCGAGCTCCCAACAAAGGAACTCTCCGCCCGATAGCAGTCAATCAGGAAACAGGAAAGGTATTAATGCAGAGCAAAGTCCCAGGCCGAGAATCTTACCAAACAGAGTACCAAATCTCTGCAGTGTTTTTTGAAAAGTTGTAGATTCGCGTGGGGGAAGAACGTTGCCCTTGTGAACTGGCGACTGGCATGCCTCAAGAAGGTATGCATGAGCTAGCGGTCCAAGGCCCATCATCCAATATATCAAGCCCCGACGGAGGGTTGTTGTGACGGACCAGGTTATTTTTTCTTAAATAATCTCCGTCAATAGTAACATAACCTTATGCCCATAATTTATCATTATGGATTCTGCAAAAATTTTGACAGAATTTTCTCTACAATAGGATGAAAAATCAAAAATATAACCTACTTAAAATAGCCCGTACAAGCACATACTATCCAACAATCAACATTTTGGCCTACAACACAATACACAGGATCACAAACGCCATACCATCCATGTCTCCAACACAATACTCCTATCTACCATGTTGGGTCTAAAGAGATGCCGTCTATGTCTAAACGAAATCCAAAATATCAACATAAATGTAGAAGTATAGCTAAATCCAGAAACCTACAGAAGTACAACAATAACCATAAAATCACAGCAATCACATTAATCCAACAAGACTATTTATATTCTATTACAACATGTCCAAAACTTCAAGCCTTCGACATCCAACTAATCCCCTCATGCAAGTCTCTCTCCTTACTCTTAATAATCGGGCGCCGGCTTTATGTTCTCATCTGGAAGGAGAAACAGCGAGAGTGAGCGTACAACTCAACAAATATAATCATACATTACTAATTACAACAATTTATAGGAAAGACGGTAACTGGGTAGGGAAATGATACAACTTGAATAAAGAAAGCATGCGAGGAGAGGGAGCATCTGAAATCATCTAGTTCGCATGTTTGTTCTGGTTACGTTCATTCATTTTTATTACTTTCATCAATCTTTGCGGTCCCGACCTAATAGGTCGTACTAACCAATGATGTTAGAGGGCAAGAAAATGAATATGTCTACCACACATTCTAAGGTCGACTACATTTTAGATCTGTAGCATTTGACCATCGATTACATTTTAGGCCTGCAGCACTCGGCCATCTCAATCGCCCCATATCCCCAAAGGATCAGGGCAATTTTCATTCTTTCACAGTAGCAACCTAAAACTTACCCTGAACAATACCCTCACCCAGGAGCGGCCGAAGTATTCTTTGGGTTCCCACCGTAATGTACATGGTAAGTTAGATGGTACTACCCCTATGATCCATGGTCCTAATTTCAAGATTAGTCTTAATCCTTGAAAGGAAATCAACCATTGCCATATACATTCTCAAACCGAAAAATCCCATTCCCATCACATGTCTCCAACTCGGAGACCAAATCCATCACTTTAAACTTTGTGGATTCCCTTCTATTTACTCGTTTGATTCCTTTCTTTTATTTGGAGCTTAGATCTTTCAATAAATAGGTTCATTTCGTAAGAGAGTTTGATCATACTTACCTCCGTGGGTCAAACACCACCTTAGAAGCCTCCGGGACGCATCCCCTTGCTCCCGGTGCACAATTATACATTTTAGAGCTTACAATTTAACACAACATTTAGTCATAAGTTCCATCATAATCGAAGAGAGTTAAAGTATGTATACTTACCTTCCAATTTCAGATGAACATTGTTAGGTCGCTTTTAGAGGGCTCGGACGCCGCGAATGAGTCAAATTTTGTGGAATCGGTCGTCTGGTCAACACATATTTACTTTTGGGATGTGGGGATTCATATTCTAGAGTCATTTCATCATTTTATGAAGGTAAAACATGCAATCACCCATTTATGTCTCGGGTGAACAGTGTTAGCGCCCATTTAGAGGGCCTGGACGCCGCGAACGGGTCGAGACGTGCGAGATCGATCACGCGGCCGATGTATATACACATTTGGGATGTGGGGATTCATATTTTGGGGTTAATTTAACGAAATGAGGTGCGGTGACGAAAAATTCCTGATTTTTCGTAGGTTAGGGTTTGACGGTACTCTACCGGTCGGATCGGTGAGTAAATCGAACAATAAATTACATAATTCTTGGTCTTAAGTCACGAGTATCACATTTTTCATGATTTGGGTGAGTATCGAGACGAGAATACCCGACAATAATCAAAAAACACCAAAATAGAAAAGTTAATGAGTATGAGAATATTTGCCTCGACGCGTGTTATCACTTTTATAACTGGCTCCTGGGCGGATTCGGACTCTACGGCTCGATCTCCTCCTTTCTCTCTCTAAAATCGGCGCCCTCTCTCTCTAGAAGGTTTTGGATCCCAAAAAAATGAAACACCCGAAGCAGGCCGCGGCTTTAAAATCATCGGGCGCTCAAGCGCCTGGTGAGGGAGCGGCGAGCGCGGCCTTGCTGCTGGCTTGCGCTCGAGTGCGCACAGGCGCTCAGCGGGCAGGGCAGCTACTGGTTTTTGGCGCTCAAGCTGAGGCCTACTACTTGTGCCATTGCATTTTGCGCTCGAGCCTACGCTCGAGCGCACAGCAGGCGCAATCTGCTAGCAGCTCTTTAGCAGTCCACAGCCCGATTTATCTTCCCAATTTTTCTTCCAATATACATATTCATTGTTCAATAGGTCTAGTAGCAATTATTATCTCATTGATTACCTCATATTTATTATATTTTTAGACCCGAAACCTCACAATTCTCCCCCACTTATAGAAATTTCGTCATCAAAATTTAACAAACCTCAAATTTTCATAATCAGAGGTGATCTTCCTAGTTTTCCCAATCACCTCCTCTGTCAACGATTATTCTAGAAGACTTTAAGCATTAGAATCATTCTGACTTTTATTACAAGACGAATTCCTAGTCTCCAGCTTACCTTAAACACTTACTGATTTCCTTAGTCACCGACACAAGGAAGACTTTATAACGATCCCTCGAATTCCAAAAGCAACCTAAAGTAATACTGGTCATTCCTCTAACTTAAATCGATACTTCAGGTGAACCCATGAGCTTCCACTTAGGCTCATTCCAAGCCTTGAAAAGGATTTGATCATATGGAATCGTAACCTCATTCTGAAATCTTCGGGCCATGGGCCCACAACGCTTACGCTGCACTACCCTGATTAAAACAATCTTAGGATAGTCATACCACGAAGATGAATCTCACAGTCATCCAACTACAACCACATTCAAAATTATAATCATAATGATCACCCAAGGATTTGACATTGCTTCCAATCATCCTCCCCCGTAACATTAGAATCCGATTACTAACCAACCTCAAAATCCCGTTGGCATACCAATGAGCCAACTAATCTAATCCGAACACATCTTCTATGATTAAGATATGTGGGTCGCTCTAATTACCCTGAAATAAAACCATAAGGACTTCATATTTCATGAATTCATAGCTCCGATACATCAGATACAATTCTGTCTCCCAATTTAAGAATATGATACCCTATCACCCAAGTATTGGACCTACTTGTGATTTACCTTTCACGTCTCCTACGAGACTTCGAGGACATACTATGTCTAAAGACTCGCAGCATGAATTGCCAGTATAGATGTCCGCTTTCCTTAAGAGGCACGGAGGTTCTCCTTCCCAATCTTTAAACAGATAAATCCACATGAAATCTCATATGATCATCTTTCCCTTAGTGACACAACTATTCTGGCTCTTAAAATCTTAGATAACAGCTTTCTTCAAAGACAATACTCACAAGTTCTCAAAGCGGAGACTTCAATTGTTAATTCCAACCTACATGTGGAGTAACTCCAATTATGAACTTTCCCCCACTTAATCCAAGGGTAGCCAGCAATCATGGTGCAAGAGTAACATAACCTTAACCTTTCTCAAAGGCATTACATATTATGATAATTTACCAGACCCATCAGAGGTCAATCCAAATGACATGGACATCACTTAACCCCTTTTTTCAGTCCCTGGAGAATACTGTTTATTTTTCATTCTAACAATTACAAATATCTCCCACGCCGATCGTCTCACCAACACTGAAATCCCCAAGGAATACTTGTCAGGTTATTTAATAACTTCGGTTAGACCCAAAATGACTATATGCTTCCACGACACTAATCGGTCTTTCCAATTGGTCATCACTTAAAGTCTTATGGATTTTAAAATCATGCTACCAAAGAACCACATGCTTAACAATGCATTTCCTCAGACTAAACTAGCATTCCCTTCTCAATGGGGCATATGGATTAACAGTCGTTCACAAGTTATGATATAATCCTCAAATAAATTGCATACACCCTATGTTCTTTTGAATTCATCAATGAAGTCACCTCAACACGGGCCCGAATATGGCCAAAGGATCCATCCGATAAAATTTCATGAGACACCTGCGAACCTACAAAACCCAAATGGTGTTTCCGGACTTCGTAGTAGCCATATCCTTATCTTGAATACCGCCGGTTCTACGGCCCCTACTGATACACAATTAACACGCTATGGACCCAAATCGATTTTAGCAATTATCAAGCCTTTATAACAGCCCACACAATTCACATATCCATTCACAAAGTCCGCTTATCAAATCATTATTCTCCTAGGCAACCCCATTTTCGAAATTCATGAACAACCTTGTTGGCTCATCTTATTTACCTCGAAGGTTCTAGAGTATTCCACTATGATGCAAAATCAATGCTTCCTCGACTCTACATGGAATCCTCAACAATCGGCGTCGATTTCGACACAACTTCAAATTACCGACCAAAGATAAATCAGCTTACTCTTCCTTATGATAACATCCTCAAATATTCACATGGTCGGAACCCCCTAGTGACCACAAAATGACCTTTGGGCGTGGTCGCATATATGAATTGAACTTAGCGCAAATCCTAATTAATTGATTTGCAGGAAAGACGACACTAATCTATTGATAACTCGATCAATTTTAGACTTATGTTTCAGATCGCACAACCCGATTGTAGAATGCTATCTTTTTACCAGTCCAACCCAATCTAGCACAGCAGTTCACCCACCAAATTACTATTAAGATCAAATTAAAACTTGATACCTTAGCTAGCTCATGCTTATGTCCAAAATCACACAATTCAATTGTAAGATATAATATGTTTACCAATTCAATTCAGATCAATTAGACAACTTACTGACCAAATCATCCATAATATCACGTCAAGATTGGCACTACAAAATGGTTTAGATTAACCCAACAAATTGCATCTACGAACCCAAAAATGTCATAACCCTCAATACCGCTTTTATCAAGGTTAGATCCTTAAATAAGCAAATAAACTCAGGAATCATAGAATCATATATATTCGGGATCCCAAACGATACAAGTGCTGTGACATCAGAATTGGGAAATCTCGCCTTCCCTCACGGTAATCGACACCTTTTCCTTATACGCCATCACCACCAAAACTTCGATCCAAGGCACTGGATTTCTTCACTATTAGGCTAGAGGATACGAACTATCCTTAGTCTAGTGACCAAGCTATCTATGACTTAGATTATAGTTCCAAAATCTCTTCGGGAAGACATTTATCTAGGATTCATCCATGTATATCCACCTTAATATATATCTTCTATCCTCCCGAATATTGGGTCACATTTGTCGCTATTACAAGGGCTAAGTCCCCCAGTTACACATAACTTGAATACACAACGCAACATGGGTTTGGAATCCTCAAAACGACACTAGGCTACAATATCAAACCCAAAAGCTTACCACTTATCACAACATGCGACACTTAACACCCTGAGTTAATACCTTAGAATCCAGATTCAGACACTGGACCTTTTCACCGTTCGTCCTTAGATAAAGACATTCCTCAATCTTACGATTGAACTAAATCACTATTGACACATGCTCCCGAGAGTCTCACCGAAACAAAGCATTCATCCATAAAGCTTTCATAAACATATAGGACAATATCTCTTAATCCTCAAGGCCCTTGATCTTTTTCGTGTCAACTTACCGAGGCCGACTTCACCTCCTGTCTAACATGGGGCAACACGTCTTATCTTCTATTGGACATGGGACCATTGCAACATCATCTTAAGTCTCATAATCCACAACTCATCCTCAATAAGATCTGAGCTACTCAAAAGTCCAGACACTTAAGCACCTACAAATCAATTATGAATTGTCATCCTGGGACTTGGTATGCCCGAAATTAACTCCAAATATACTAACCTTGAGCCGTTGACTCCACCTTATTCATCATGCTTGCTAGGTTGATTAAGCAGCCTTTCTTAGCGAATTACTAGCCTAAGGGCTTCAATCCAGAGCTGATCAAACCTAAACCTCAAGCCAAGGTTTATTAATTCATCTAGACCTCAAATCAATACTGACCAATTCAAGAACCCAATTGATACCAATCAAATTTCAATATTATGGTGTCTTTATACATCATCTTTCTCTTGACCCTATAGTTAGCCACTAATACTAGTAGTCCCCATCTAAGAGCCACTGCTAACTCTTTCTTGAAATAGGAATAATTCGGATTAGGCCACTCCTAGAACACTAGCTAGGACCATAAGCTAGCCAATTGAACTAAATCATCATTACTAACTTAGTACTAGCCTAAGCTATTGGGATTGGGGTAACCAAAACTATCCGAACTAGCTTAATCATCATACGCCTTCATCTACTGATTCGATCAATCTTAATCTAACATACGTTTTCACATACGATTCAGATCAACCCTAAGGCATCTCTTTTTCTCTGATACCAATTGTGACGGGTCGGGTTATTTTTCTTAAATAACCTCCGTCAATGGTAACCTTGTGCCTATAATTTATCATTATGGATTCTGCAGAAATTTCGACAGAATTTTTTCTGCAATTGGACGAAAAATTAAAAATATAACCTACTTAAAATAGCCTATACAAGCACATAACTATCCAATAATCAACATTTTAGCCTACAATACAATACACAGGATCATAAACGTCATACCATCCATGACTCCAACACAATACTCCTATCTACCATGTTGGGTCTAAAGAGATGCCGTCTAGGATTAAACGAAATCTAAAATATCAATATGAATGCGGAAGTATAGCTAAATCCAGAACTTTGCGAAAGTATAACAATAACCATAAAATCACAACAATCACATTAATTAAACAAGACTATTTACATTCTATTACAATAACATGTCCAAAACTTCAAGCCTTCGACATCCAGCTAATCCCCTCATGCAAGTCTCTCTCCTTACTCTAAATAATTGGGTGCCGGCTTAATGTTCTCATCTGGAAGGAGAAATAGCAACAGTGAGCGTATAGTTCAACAAATGTAATCATATATCACTAACTACAGTAATTTATAGGAAAGATAGTAACTGGGTAGGGAAATCATACAACTTGAATAAAGGAAGCATGCGAGGAGAGGGAACATTTGGAATCATCTAGTTCGCATGTTTGTTCTGATTATATTCATTCATTTTTATTGCTTTCAGCAATCTTTGTGGACCCGAACTAGTAGGTCGTATTAACCAAGGATATAAGAGGACGAGGAAAGGAATGTGTTTGCCACATATTCTAAGGCCAGCTATATTTTAAGTCCGCAGCACTCGACCATCGGTTACATTTTAGGCCTGCAGCACTCGACCATCTCAATTGCCCCATATCCCCCGGGGACTAGGGCAATCCTCGTTCTTTCACAGTAGTATCCTAAAGCGTACCCTAAACATCACCCGCCCCCAGGAGCGGCCGGAGTATTCCTTAGGTTCCCACCGTGATGTATATGGTAAGCTAGAGAGTACTACTCCTATGATCCGTGGTCATAGTTTCAAGATTAGTCTTAATCCTTAAAGGGGAATCTGCCATTGCCATATACATTCTCAAATCGGAAAATCCCATTCCCATCACATGTCTCCAACCGGGAGACCAAATCCATCACTTTACACTTTGTGGATTCCCTTCCATTTACTCATTCGGTTCCTTTCTTTCATTTGGAGTTTAGATCTTTTAATAAATAAGTTCAAATTGTAAGAGAGTTTGATCATACTTACCTCCTGGGGTCAAACACCACCTTAAAAGCCTTCGAGACGCATCCCCTTGCTCTGAGTGTACAATTACACATTTTAAAACTTACAATTTGACACAACATTTAGTCATAAGTTCCATCACAATTGAAGAGAGCTAAAGTATGTATATTTACCTTCCAATTTTGGATGAACATTGTTAGGCCGCTTTTAAAGGGCTCGGACGTCGCGAACGGATCAAATTTTGCAGAATCGGTCGTCCGGTCAACACATACTTTTGGGATGCGGGAATTCATATTTTAGAGTCATTTCAACATTTTATGAAGGTAAAATATGCAATTACCCATTTATGTCTCGTGTGAACAGTGTCAGCGCCCATTTAGAGATCCCGGACGCCACGAACAGGTCGAGATGTGCGAGATTGATCGCACGGCCAACGTAGATACACATTTGGGACGTGAGGATTCAAATTTTGGGGTCAATTTAACGAAACAAGGTGCGGAGACAAAAAATCCTCAATTTCCCGTAGGTTACGGTTTGACGGTACTCTACCGATTGGGTCGGTGAGTAAATTGGATAATAAATTACATAATTCTTGGTCTCAAGTCACGGGTATCACATTTTCATGGTTTGGGTGGGTATCGAGACGAGAATATCCGACAATAACCGAAAAACATTGAAAGAGAAAAGTTAATGAGTATGAGAACACTTGCCTCGATGCGTGTTATCACTTTTATAACTGGCTTCCGGGCGGATTCGGACTCTACGGCTCAATCTCCTCCTTTCTCTCTCTAAAATCGGTGCCCTCTCTCTCTCTAGAAGGTTTTGGATCCTAGAAAAATGAAAAACCCGAAGCAGGCCGCGGTTTTAAAATCATCGGGCGCTCGAGCGCCAAGTGAGCATGTGGCGAGTGCTGCCTCGCCGCCGGCTTGTGCTCGAGCGCGCACAGGCGCTCAGCGGGCGGGAAGCTATTGGGTTTTGGTGCTTGAGATCGACACAAGTGGGCAGCAGGCACGGCTTGCTGCTGGTGGCACTACATTCTGCGCTCGAGTCTGTGCTTGAGTGCACAGCAGGTGCAATCTGCTCGCAGCAATTCAGCAGTTCACAACCCGATTTATCTTTCCGATTTTTCTTCTGATACACATACTCATTGTTCAATAGGTCTAGTAGTAATTATTATCTATTGATTACCTCATATTTATTATGTTTTTAAACCCGAAACCTCACAATTCTCTTCCACTTATAGAAATTTCATCCTCAAAATTGAACAAACCTCAAATTTCCATAATTAGAGGTGATCTTCCTAGTATTCCCAATCACCTCCTCTGACAACGATTATTCTAGAAGACTTTAAGCATTAGAATCGTTCAGACTTTTATCACAAGACGAATTCCTAGTCTCCAGCTTACCTTAAACACTTGCCTCGACGCGTGCTATCACTTTTATAACTAGCTCACAGGTAGATTCGAACTCTACGGCTCGATCTCCTCCTCTCTCTTTCTAAAATCAGCGCCCTCTCTCTAGAAGGTTTTGGATCCCGGAAAAATGAAAAACCCGAAGCAGGCCGTGGCTTTAAAATCATCGGGTGTTCGAGTGCCAGGTGAGCGAGCGGCGAGCGCGGCCTCGCTGCCGACTTGCGCTCGAGCGCGCACAGGCGCTTAGCGGGCGGGGGAGCTTCTGGTTTTTGGCGCTCGAGTTTAGCTCAAGCGCCGAGCAGGCGCTGCCTGCTGCTTGCACCACTGCATTTTGCGCTCGAGCCTGCGCTAGACCGCACAGTAGGCCAATCTGCTGGCAACACTTCAGCTGTCCACAACCCGATTTATCTTCTCGATTTATCTTCCGATACACATAGTTATTGTTCAATAGGTCTAGTAGTAATTATTATCTCATTGATTACCACATATTTATTATATTTTTAGACCCGAAACCTCACAGTTGTCCCCTGGCATGGGGCTTGTGATAGGACCAATATGAATATGAGCCAGTAGGAACGAGGTCCAAACGGAGTTATATATATTGCGAACAGAACAATATATATAGAGCTCCGAAGGCCTCAGGAGAAGCCCCGTGACACAAGAATGATCTTGCGTCATACAAGTCACACCATGGCCCACTAGACATCATCTGATACGCTCCCAATTAGAATCCATTTGGGCTTCCTCCAGGACGGTTGCAGATTGGCAGCACAAAAGACGCCATCCTAGGAAATGCTAGTCGATGGCCGACGAAGTTAACTCTAACAAATCACAATGCCCGCCGTTGTGGCTTAGGCAATCCCAGCGAAAGGCGAGTAGACCTGTACTGATCATACCCAACGACGGTTCCCTCGCCACCACAAGACGACAATTGATACTGCAGGCCAATGCTAGCGCTCAGTGGTCGGCAAACCCAGACAGGGCACTTGTCATAGGTTCCGGCACTCAAAGCCTCCTCCATGGAGCTTTACAAATACCTTCTTCCACACTGGAAAAATGGGGTATTGAATGATCCAAGATCACTTGAAGAATCTTAAGGCTATCTCAAGCTAAGCTTTGAATAAAAAAACACGAGGAGAAAGAATTAGCTTTCTTCCCTCCAAAACTACTGCTCTTGTCTGATAATCTTAGTGAGCCACCCTTCGAAGTGCACAAAAGGAGCCCAAGCCTCCTTTAATTCTTACTTGCACCAATTGCATACAAACATACGTGCATTTCGCATTACGTCTATATCATGCTTACATCTTTCTATTTTCTTAGAAAGATTACTGACTCGATCGTCGGAGGATAAATCACGGGATGAGTCTCGCCAATTCTCTGACCCCTCGTTAGTTGCTTGTGGTGCGCAGGGATCAAGTTGAGAGACGTATAGATCGGACCCATTCGAATTCGACACAACGCGAGGACTGAAGGCTCTCTAATCCGCACGGTAACCCAGATCTGAGGACGTATCAGTAACCATATAAAATTATAATAGCAATAATTTATATTGTACATTTAGATTCAATTTGATTATTTTTTAAAGGGTTTATTGAAATTTATGAGTAGAATTTTACCCAATATAAATTAAAATAAGTGCTCAAATATATGAAATTGGTTCTCTAAATTAGCTAAATTATAATATTTGAAAACAAATGAAAACAAAAAGAAGGCTAGATTAGTCACTTGAAGACAAAATTCAAGCTTAGAGAAAGTTTTTTTGTTGGTTTTTTGTTGGTTTTTTGTAGATAAAAATGTGCTTGGATGACAAATTCTAAACCTTAAGTTGTAGAAAGTGAGAATATTCTGAAATCTCAAACTAAAAATATATTAATAGAGTTTTTTATTTATTTATAGAAGCTATAAGTTTGTCTGAAAAAAAATTTCATATGGAGTTATATATCGTTCTTCTTTTCAAAGAGTTATAGCAAATCACTCCATTTATGGTTTTCCTTTTTAATGAATTGATGTTGGGTCATGTTGCATTAATTTGTTACTTCTGTGTATCATAATTAACGTAGCTTACGACCGGCGTACATCCAAATGATTGTGAATCAACTAGAAGTCGTTGTCAAATTGCAAGAATTATCAATTGCCCACATCCGTGTGTTGTCTCAACTTAACAATATTATGGATTGATAGTTTCTTTATGATCAATTTTCAAGAAAATCTAATACAGTAGATTAGTTTATTTGGTTCATTATCAAACAATTTACCTCTTCTAATAATTCGGTGTTCAAGCAACCCCAAGAAATAGCTGGGCGATCTCAGTCACTTGACAACTCGAACCCAATAAATCTTAAAATTCTTAGATTTAAGCCCTACCATTAATTTGCTTAACCCATCATATAGTGATATCGGAAATAGGCTTAAACAAAGCAACTATTGAATACACATTTGTATGATTTAATGTAGTTTAAGATTAAATTTGTCACATAGTCAATAATATCATATATGTTAGCTATAATAATAAAGTGATGCGTTTTGGATCCGAGTCTTGGACGGATTCGGATTCAATTGCTCATTGGGCTCGTGCTGACGTAGGATGCAGTCGCCGTCCTACGTGGCTTTGACTCTACATACCATAATAAAAGACAAGAAGTTAGAGAAAAATGACGGGACTCGCTCACCGATTTATCCGCTGACACTCAAATCAATAATCTTTCTTTCGAAATGAAAAAAGTAAAGACAGATATGCTGAAAATGATATTGGGGAGGGAATTTGTCAGTCTAATTTGAAAGTACACTAGACGTGGAGTGACTTTAGGTCGTAGTTCGCTTAGTAGAGGGTGGCTTTTCAGACCACCGTGTTAACAGATAGTGAGCAGTGAAAAAGATAATGGCAATTGATTGCTTGGAGAGTAGATCGCTTGTGTGAGTTTGGGTATTTCAGAAATTGTATCTTTGAAGTGTGTCGTTAGAGCTTTTTATAACTGTCAAACCTCGCCATCTTTTCTTAAGCGACAAGGTAGGTTGCAAGCCATTTGAGGGGATCCTTTCCATTCATTGAGGGGTTGCCGGCGCTACTCAGAGTTGCAACGGTTAGAAGGGAAGATTCCTTTCTCTGTGGAGATGTTGCATGTCGTGAATATTTAAACTTTTATTATGAGTCATGTGCTAATTTGAGGATTTTTCTTTTGGGATGTACACTAATTTGGGAGTTTTTATTTCAAAAGAGGTTGTCATTTTAGGAGATTCTTAATATCGCGGTCGATTAGGCTAGATGACCTGTTGTGCGCGGGAAAGGATTCATAGGCCGCTTCTTATTTCGGCCACAGCCAGTTTGGGTTGCACCCGATTGTCTGAAGGTCCTCTTCGGTCAATTGGGACGTTAACCTTCATTTGGGATAGCGGGTTGCGATTTTCTTGAGCTGATCGTCTCTTAGGATTGGCCCACTCCAGCTATCATCGTCATAAAATTTAAAATATCACTAAATAGAAATAACTATA
>JAODPA010114587.1:0-42735 GCA_025585075.1 Nepenthes mirabilis
AAATAAAATAAAATGCCAATGCACATAAATCTAATAAAATCATTCTTTGAATAACTTCATTATTATGTCATGTCTCACTATTAAAACAGTGTAATTCAAAATTAATGTTGTAATCATCGTTAAAACGTTTAAAGCATGAGACGTACTATTTGTTAGAATTAAAAGCTTATTTGAGCCACGAGAAAATATGTGACAGACGGTATCAAGCACACGAAAAGCAATCACGCATAAGAAAGACACGATTTTTACGTGAAAAATTCCCTATGAAACGAGGGAGAAAAACCACGAGACACAGAGTCCGAAATTTTTACTAACAGCAGTTGATCGGTTACACAAATCCCAAATCACAAAAACAATATCAACTAACTGTAGACAGCTCGTACAAGAAATATAAAGAATAAGAGTATAGATGAAACCCGACAGACGTTCTTCACAGCAGCAAGAATCTCGTATGTTGGATTACCGAAAACTGGAACTTGATTGAAAATCCAAACGGAGGCTCAATTCTTCCTCTTCTTCTTCTTCTTCTCTCTCTTTTCTCTCCTTTTCTTCTCTGGAACGGCGCTCAAATTGATTGAATAACCTTAAAAACGTAAAGTCGGCGTTTTATATAACAGGCACGCGCTCGAGCGGCTGTCGAGCGCGCGGCGGGCGCCGGCCCCCGCTCGAGTGCCTAGCGAGCGCCCAGCGAGCGGGGCACACTATGGAAAATCCGGTTGAGCTCCTAGCGGGCGCACAGCGAGCGGCGGCCGTACTGGAAAATTCGCTCGAGCGTCTAGCGAGCTCAACTTGATCTTTCTCCATGCGGTGAGGATATGTACCTCCACCCGTCTCATCAAGTGGGTATGGATCCACACGGGAGTGACCCATAACCCAACAAACTTTCCCTCACGACTGTGTGGGGCCATACACCGTCATCCCAGCGATAGCACAGCAAGTTGCAAGCTTCCCCTTTTGTAATATCTTGGTTATCATATCTGATCCATTCTCCTCGATCCTGATCTTTTTCAGCACCAATAAACTCATGTCAATAACATTCCGTACCCATTGATACCTCACATCAATGTGCTTTGATTTGGCGTGAAAAGACGAGTTCTTGCTAAGATGAATTGCACTTTGACTGTCACAAAACAACACATACCGTTTCTGCTTGACACCAAGTTCCCGAATGAATTTCTTCATCTATAGTATCTCCTTGCTTGCTTCCGTAATAGCAATGAATTCCGCTTCAGTAGTGGAAAGAGCAACACATCTTTACAATCTCGATTGCCAGGAAATAGCTCCTCCCGCAAACATGACTAAATATCCTGAAGCAGACTTCCGTGAGTCAACATCACCCGCCATATCTGTATCAGTATATCCAACCAGCAGGGCACGTTGTTTCCAAAACACAAACACTGTTTAGAAGTTCCTCGGAGATACTTCAGAATCCATTTTACTGCGGACCAATACTCTTTACCGGGATTTGATAAGAATCGACTAACAACTCCAACAGTATAAGCTATATCTGGTCTCGTACACACCATGGCATACATTAGGCTACCTACGACTGAAGAATAGGGTATACCTTTCATATGTGTCTTTTCATCTTCGGTAGAGGGACATTGACGAGTACTTAGTTTGAAGTGATTAGCCAACGATGTGCTCACTGATTTTGCCTTTTCCATGTTAAAGCGTTGAAGCACTTTCTCCACGTAACTCTCTTGTGACATCCATAGCTTTCTTGATTTGCGGTCGTAAAATATTCTAATTCCCAGAATTTATTTCGCCGGTCCCAAATCCTTCATAGTAAAGGATTTCCCAAGCTGTTGCTTTAGCTCCGTGATCCGAGAAGTATTACGTCCAAAAATCAACATATCATCACATAGAGCAAAAGAACAACAAAATCATCCTCTGAAAAAGTCTGAACAAAAACACAATATTCCGAGGTCGTTTTCTGATAGCCCTAACTGACCATGACAGATTTAAACTTCCTGTACCATTGCCTTGGTGCTTATTTCAAGCCATACAGACTCTTCTTGAGATAACACACTAAATTCTCCTTCCCCTTGACAAGGAATCCCTCCAGTTGCTCCATGTAGATTTCTTCTTCAAAGTCATCGTGAAGAAACGCTGTTCGCACATCCATATGTTCTACCTCCAGGTCAAGAACAACAGCCAACCCGAGCACCACTCGAATGGAAGATATCTTTACCACTGGTGCAAAGATCTCGTTGAAGTCAATACTCTTTCGTTGATTGAAGCCCTTCACAACCAGTCTTGCTTTGTACCTCGGTTGTGAGCTGTTTTCGTCTGTCTTCAATCTGAAAACCCACTTGTTCTTCAATACTCTTCTTCCCTTTGACAACATTGTCAACTCAAATGTGTGATTTTCATGCAGTGATGCCATCTCTTCTTGCATAACTTCTATCCACTTCGAATTGTGTTCATCCTCCATTGCTTCCTCGTAGCATTCGGGCTCTCCTCCGTCTGTGAGTAACACATACTCCTCGGCTGACAGACGAGTATGGGGTCTTCGATCTCTCGTGGATCGTCGGAGTGGGACAGGCTCGATAGTCTCTGCAGTGTCAGGAGGAATAGCCTCATCCTCATCACTTTCGGGCACTGCAGTCTCGTGTTCTTCTTCATCTTCAGCATTGCCTTGACTTTCATTCTGCTGACGAACAGGTGTCGGCAGAAGATCTGAATCACGTGCTCGGTTGTCATCATTCTTGGAGACAAATTCTGAGTCTTTGCCGATATCCTCTATAGTCTCGTTCTCAACAAACACGACATCCGTAGATCGAACCAGCTTCTTCTCAATTGGATCATACAGTCGATACCCAAACTCATCTTCCCCGTAACCGAGAAATATGCACTATCTGGTCTTTGACTCCAGCTTGGTCCTTTCATCCTTGGGAACGTGAACAAAGACCTTACATCCGAATACGCGCAAGTGATCGTAGGATATATCTTTTTCGATCCATATTTTTTTAGGAACTTCACCATTCAAGGTACCATGTGGTGACAAGTTGACGACATGAGCCACGACTCTCAAGGCTTCCCCCAAAACAAGCCAGGGAGCTTCGCCTCCGAAAGCACACATCGGACCCTCTCCATTAAAGTCTCATTCATTCGTTCGGCTACCCCATTCAGTTGCGGTGTCTTCGGTGGAGTCTTTTGATGACGAATTCTATGAGATCGGCAATACTCATCAAACGCTCCGATGTACTCCCCACCATTGTCACTTCAGATGTATTTCAGTTTCTTCCCTGTTTGTCTCTCAACCAAAGCATGAAAATGCTTGAAAAATATAAAAGTTGGATCCTTTGATTTCAGCGGATACACCCATAATTTTTAAGAACAGTCATCAATAAATGTGATGAAGTAGAGTGCTCCTCCAAGAGTCTTCACCTTGAATGAGCCACATATGTCGGTGTGGACCAATTCAAGAAGATCAGTCTTCATTGTAGATGAATTATCATTGAATGAGATTCGTCGTTGCTTTCCAGCCATGCAATGAGAACAAGTTTTCAATTGAGCTGTTTTTACACCCCGAAGATAATTTTTCTTCGCTAAACAGTTCAGGCCCTTTTCACCCATGTGACTTAACCGACGGTGCCACAAATCTGAAAGCTCCTCATCTCTAGCAATATGCATATCTTCCGCTGTAATCGAGGCTTGCAACACATACAAATTGAAAACTTTTTTGCCCCGTGCCACAACTAGAGACCCTCTAGTCAACTTCCATGCTCCTGCGCAGAATGTGCTACAAAAGCCCTCATTATCAAGCTTACCAGCCGAGATTAGATTCAGTCGAACATCTAGGACATGTCTAACGTTCCTCAACAGCAACTTGGTTCCATTACTTGTGGTGAGACACACATCACCATAGCCAGCAATACGGGACATAGCTTCATTGCCCATTTTCAACACTCCAAAATCGCCAGGAGTATGATGTGAAGAACTTCTTCCGTGACGTGACATGAAGTGAAGCACCACTGTCCACCACCCAACTTGTCTTAAGATCAGCCAGATTTACCACCTCATCCTCAAGGCACACCAGCCAAAGATCAGTCCCGGTAACAACAGTAGCTCTTTCTTCCTCTCGAGTCTTGTCAGTCTTTTTCTCATTGCCTTCAACATTCTCACGCTTCTATTTGTAGCAGTGTTTCTTGATGTGGCCCTTTTTACCACAGTGATGGCACTCCAGGTTTTGGTATTTGGACCGTGACTTGCTGCGTTCTTTTTCTCCTGATTTTTGGTGGCGACCTTTACTTCATCCCTTGGATTCGGTCACCAACACCTCAGAATGAGAAGACGATGATGTCCCTTGTGACCGTCTAAACTCGTTCATAAGCAGAGAGGGAATAACTTCATCCAAATTTAAGGTATCCTTGCCGAACAGCAAGGTTGTGACGATATGATCATAGGTGGCCGGCAGAGAGGCCAGTAGAATCAGTGTCTTGTCCTCCTTAATTTTCTCAATAAGAGCAGACATCTGCGTCAATATCCGGTTAAATTCATCCAAGTGTTTCTCAAAACTCCCTCCTTCTGATAACCGTAAGCCATAAAATTACTTCTTTACGTGCAGTCTGGTTGTCAGAGATTTGGACTTGTAACGGCTCTCCAACTTCTTCAAGATCTCCGCCGGATCAGTTAGGCCAATAACTTCTTGAAGAGTGTTGTCCACCAGGCACAACTTAATAGTGCAGTTTGCAAGATCTCTATTGTCTTACCATTCATCGTCGGTTATTTTTTCAGACTTTTCATCCTTCTTCAACGCCTTCACTGTCCCTTCTATCATCAGAATATTTTTCACCATCTCTTGCCAGAGAATGAAGTTCCCCTGCCCGTTGAACTGTTCAATGCCAAACGGCAGATTCTTTGACGACAAAGATACCATCAATTCAAACAAGTCATAATACCCAACACGAACCAATATCTCTGATACCACTTGTTAGAATTAAAAGCTTGTTTGAACCACGAGAAAATACATGACAGACGATATTAAGTACACGAAAAGCAATCACGCACAAGAAAGACACGATTTTTACGTGAAAAACTCCCTATGAAACGATGGAGAAAAATCACGGGACACAGAGTCCGAAATTTTTACTAGCAGCAGTTGATCGGTTACACAAACCCCAAATCACAAAAACAATATCAACTAACTGTAAACAGCCCGTACAAGAAGTATAAAGAATAAGAGTAGAGATGAAACCCGACAAACGTTCTTCACAGCAGCAAGAATCTCGTACGTGAGATTACCGAAGACTAGAACTTGATTGAAAACCCAAACGGAGGCTCAATTCTTCATCATCATCTTCTTCTCTCTCTTTTCTCTCTTTTTCTTCTCTGAAACGGCGCTCAAATTGATTGAATAACCTTAAAAACGTAAAGTCGACGTTTTATATAACAGGCATGCGCTCGAACAGCTGTCGAGCGCGCGGCGGGCGCCGACCCCCGCTCGAGTGCCTAGCGAGCGCCGGCCCCCACTCGAGCGCCTAGCGAGTGGGGCACACTCTGAAAAATCCGTTCGAGCCCTAGTGAGCGCCCAACGAGCTGGGCACACTCTGAAAATTCCGCTCGGGCTCCTAACAGGCGCACAGCGAGCGGCGGCCATACTAGAAAATCCGCTCGAGCGTCTAGCTAGCTCAACTTGATCTTTCTCCATGCGGTGAGGATATGAACCTCCACTCGCCTCATCAAGTGGGTATGAATTTATACAGGAGTGATCCATAACCCAACACTATTTACACACACAGAGAGAGAGAGAGAGAGAGAGAGTGAACTCATGAGATCCTACTCATATGGCTTTTATTTTTTTTAAAGAATAATAGTCAAAAGGAAAAGAGTGAGAACCATCTAAAGTTTCAAACTAAAAATGTGAAATAAATTTTTATTATTTCAACTAGTCACTGTGTTCCTCAAATGGATCTTTTAATTGCTGAGATGGTTGCTCAAAAGCAGTATATAAAACATACCCAATAAAACTTACAAGTAAATCAAATATAAAAATGACGACTAGAATGACAATTTTTATTATTATATAAGTCAAATTTCAAGACCATAATATAATAAATCTCTGATAAGATTATTTATTTACAATAAAATCGTATACAAAGTCAACAAATATTTGAATCTACACCGAGTGCAGACTATAGTGATCAAGCCCTACCTGTCATTTAAAATGATCATATAAGAAAAAGCTTTTTTATCAAACTCTACCTCCAAAAAACAAAAAAAGAAAGCTAACTTAATTCAATAAGGATGCATTCCGATCAACAATAATTTCAAAAGCTGAATCCATCCCTCGTCGAGTCCGATCAAGGAGAACTGCCTGCTTGCTTCAAGGTCTATACACAGAGCAAGGTGTGAAATGTATTCAAATAACTTAAGAGGAATAGACTTCTTAATAATCAGAAACAGCCGGGCCAATTTCTATTCATGACATCTTTGTTGTTTATAGCTCCATGAACATACACCTTGGGTTCTTTGATCTACAACATAATTAGATAAATGGTCAAGGTAAGTTATTAAGAGACAAACTCGGACAATTATCGAGGTGCCGATCTCTTACCAATAGGATGGGTGGGATGCCCTTTCGAAGACGAGCCCTAGAGAAACCATCTATGGAAAATAAGCACCGGAATCCGTCAATCTGTGAGTGCTCGCTGCCATCAACGAAATATGCATGGAATTAGTGACACACAATTGCGCACCCCTACCTCATTCCTTTGTTCTAATAGTTTTAGCACACCAGAGAATTCTAGGAATAAATATTTATCTAATTAAGACAAAATGCATAGAGCAGAGAAAATGAAATACAATAACAACAATAATAATATGAATCTATTTTCGTCATTTAACTTGATTTAGTGTAATACCATCCGATAATAGAAATAATTTTAAATCATTTTTATCATATAATTTTAAATTTTTATATGTCTACATCTCTATTTTTTTTCTTTATAATCATAAATAATTTATTTTGCTTCACATTCAGCATATGTTTTAAATATCTGAACTACTTTAAGTATTATTCCCACATATTACCGATAGAGAAGAAATAGAATGATGAAACTATCCATTTTATGGTTTCCAAGTGAGGCTGAGAGTATGACACCATATAATTACTCACTTTAGAAGGTAGCTGAAATTTCTATGTTGAAATTCATCTATTGAGATCTTTTCCTCCTTAGAATACCTGCATCACAAGACAGATTCGAAAGGAACATGAATAAGCATGCGAAGTACAAGGATGAACTATTACCAAGAACGTAGAAAGACAAATCATACAATAAAGATTCAAAAATTGAATTGCTTTTCTAAAGAAGATCTTGAACATTGAAGACAATATCTTTCACATGTAAAAGCATTTTCTTTCTTGGGGTTCATCATTTTTTGGTTCTATTTTTGAGCTGGTTGGGGGTGTTGAGGAATGGAATTCGGATATCTCTACCGCAAAGCCAAAAAAAAAAAAAAAGAAAAGGAAAAAAAAAGAAAGAAAAAAAAAAAGAGCTTTGCTCGGTTGGCCTTCCTTAGTTGACAAATGCCTTTTTTATATTCTCTGACAGGTGGGAGAGGTCTAATATGTGGGCAAGTCTCAAAATAAAGAGAGATTCAGACAGTGCAATGTCATGTGAATCACTTGATATAAATAAACTAACAGAATATAAGGACTCATCCAAACAGTTCCACACTAGACTTGAAAATGAAAACAGTATGAGTTTGCATTACCAACTCATACTCCATACGGGGATTCTCTAACTCAGCCAAACCATAATATTGGAATAACGGATCACGTTAGAACGAGGAATGGTAGGGTGGAGGTTGGCTTCTTAAATATATCCGCCCTTGAAGAAGTAAGAATAATACCAGTTATATTGTATGGATAAGATTTAATTCAAGCAGCACATTATCATAAAAGGATGCAGGCAGGGGTCTTCACAATTCTTGGTCTTTTCTCCTAGTTTAAATGGCTAACTACCTTACAATCCAAAAGCTATGCATAAGAAATTTATGTATAAGGGGTATAAATTTACCTTATCTTTCCTATATTGCTTAAAATTTTGAATATAACTAAGGTTCTATAATATCGGGCAATGGATACCAATCACAATTTGCCGCAGGGTAGTGAACTGTGGTAACTTTCAGCAGACCTCATCAAACAACATATCTATATATGCTTTTAGCATCCAAAACCTTGACATCCATAAAATACCCATCTTCAATGCATGAACAGTCCGTTGGAAGTTGCTCTAATTGCACACAAAGGAGCAATATCCCTTAAATCTTCTAAAGGGTATAAAAATTGTCATTAGTAAATTGTCCTATTTCTAAAAGAATTTCTGTGCCTCCTAGAATTTCAACATAACCTCCTAAATTTTTCCTCACTTAAAAAAGATTTACAAGAGAACAAAGCCTTAAATTGAGTTAAAAATTAGTGCATATATGTATAAATTAACCCCAGTGGAAAAAATTCATGGATCGATTGGATCAAAATGAAGCTGGATGACCTACCTCCATGGCGGATCATTTTCACAGAAGCGGGTAATTCCATTCATGGCTGAAAAGGTGTCAATGTGTACCAAAATCTCCCCTGTAGTATTGCCTGAATGGCCTACCAAGACAATCATAGTTATATTGTTAAGATAAAAAAGTGAAAACAATTTAAATGCAAAAAAAAAAAAAAAAACACAAAAATATCAGCGACTACAACTTGATGGCCCGGAATATTGTAGGGTCATCTTGAGGTATGGATAAACAGGAGCATTCTAACAAAAAAGGAAGCACTTATAATAAAAGCAAGAATTAACAAAACTAAGCACCGATCTATCACAAGACAATGTTTTCGTCACAAAATTCAACTTAAGCAAACAAATCATAGATTGTTTGCACTGCAACAACCACACGCCTCCATCAATTTTTTTAATTTTTGGATATGGATAAACTTCATAGTTTATGTCTGGTAATAATCACTGTTTACATATGCAACAAGTAAAAAAGCAAAGAGGTCATTGCTTTTGTTAAGTATCCTTTGCAGGCAATGGATACAACATATTTTTTCCTAATTTACGCAGGTAAGCTCCATGGTGTTCACTCAAGAACCATAATGCTTCTCAACAATCTACAGCACTACCATGCTGATCTAGGACCAATTCCTAACACCATGGGACACCCTAAAATGAGTCAAAATTCCATTCAACAACCAATAATAATAAGATTATGAGGCAATACAAGTATAGAATTTCAATTGCTTATTCTCAAAGCAACTTCCAAAATTAGGAATTTCTTAAACTAAAAGCATAATGTACATAAAATATCGCACCAAAAGAATATAGTACGATTAGTTGACTAATTCCTTAAAAAAAGGAGAATTAATAAGCAACAGACAACCACTACAGTCTTTGAGACTCATTTACAATAAGCCAATGGAGTTGACCAAATGTTTCTAGTAGACCCTCTAGAAACTCATCAAACATGAAAATGTCAATGTGTGGAGCTGGAACTGCTTGGATCCTATGAAGCACAGACACCGACACGATACCAACACACTATTTTATAAAAATTAAAGACATGACATGTTGGAGGCACATAAACTAAAATTGTAGTGTATAATTTTTTTTAATTGATATATATTACTATTTTATACTTAATTTGTAAGTTATCACCTTCATTTTTGATAAAAAAATTAAATCCATGCTCTATTGAAGATCAGCTGTGTTATCGACTTCATTTGTTTCACCTTCATATTCATCTCATTTTTCTCGAATTTTGATTCTATAACCTATAAAAATTTGGTGAAAAAATATCGCCTACCATGAAAAAAGAAATCTCTCTTAAATAATATTCCTGTGGAGTAAAGACTACTGACAGAAATAAAAGAGAGATGTACTGTTTTAAATTTTTAAAATTATAAAAAATCTCACATTTTTTAAAATTTACAAAATAGCCCACAGTTTTTTAAAAATTATAAAATTACTCAAAATGTCTAAAATGAGTCCAAAGCATGTTGGGACATATCCGAAGAGTATCCGGAACGTTTCGGTACGTGTCCGGAGTATGTCCAAAACATGTCAGACAAAAAAATAAATTAATACATGTCGGAACATGTCGGTGTCCGACGTGTCGAACACTAATACTTTGAGCTCGAAAGAGTATCTGTGCTTCCTAGTTTGGATCACATCCCTCCAATTGCTAGGCCGGTAACATTAGGTTCAAGGGTTCACTTGCCCACTAATTCTTTTGGATCCAGTTGGATAAGACACGCTACTATAAATATTAAGTTTTCCAGAAGCATCTAACTTAATAGTATTAGCAACAACTGCCATCACCTTAAAAGGAGAATGTACTTCTCTTATTGCAATAGAACATTATTTCACTTCATCAAATCTGCAGTTGATTACCTTAAGGGATGCACATGACGTGCTTTTTGCGGCACCAGCTTTTGAGTGGTTGATGGCTTTGAAGGTGATCAATGCGTTGGTCAGTTGTGGGTTTTACTGGATACGACTTGGGCTGATATCAACTAAGGTGCTATGTAATTAAAAAGTTATGGATTGAATATGACAGTGTCGATTCCTCAATTTATCTATGGCAAAAATGAATGAATATCGCGATGGAGGCTAGAAGGCAGTGACTGGTAAAAACCAAGCATTTATAACAATTGATTTAGGACCAAGTAGCAATATGTAGAATTATGAAATGTTATGCCTAAAATAACTTCCTAAAATGAGAAACTCTAAATCTTAATTTTCTATATTAGAAGTATAGTCTTACTAAAAATATACTAAAATAAACAAAATAGATAATAATCCAAATTAAAATAATAACCTATAATTAACTGATTAATTCCTGAAGATCACAATTTCTGGCTCTCGCCTTTTTGCATCGCCTGGACATGACCTGTTTTAACTTCAGTTTAAAACAGAGATGCTTCAAATCCGAAATTCCTCCATGGCTTCTAATTGATCTTAGATCTCTTGAGAAAACTTGGAACACGTTCAGAATGTTGTGGTCTAATATCTAACTCAACTTCATTGAACTACCATTTTGTTTCACATTTAAAGGAAGGGAAGGTACAAACTTCAAGAATGGGAGAATAAAAGTGAGTATAGATTAAAGTCGTAAATTTATGGAATCTGGGCAACTAATAGATGCACATATCATTAAATGAATTGGCTAAAATCAGAAATAAACTCAAAGTTTTGATCAAATTACTGACCAACTCACCCTTTTTTTGGGGGGGGGGGGGGAATTAATCTTTGTTCCAAAACAAAATTCACCTTAATAGACAATTCTCAAACAAGTGTACAAACACAGTGAAACAGACATAAGATGCAGTACTATATCACTGAATTATGTGGACCAAAATAATTTAGGTAGACAAGGTGATCAGCATCTCAGCACACTATTATGCTACTCAGGTAATCAATGTTTTTAAGACCAGCAGTGCCACTACAACACATTATCAAGATAAGGGAATTCATAAGCATAACATAGGTGCTCTCTGCATTAACACATGCACATGTGAAGCTTCTATTCCAGAGAGAGAGAACTCACCCATTTGATGCAACTTTTTCAAAGCATAACCACTGGGGTAGTTATCATATGATGCCGCGAAAAATATTACAGTACACCCTAGACTAGAAAGTAGAAAATTAGTCGAACAGAAAATAAACTTAAACACCACTCATTGAAGTAGAAGAAAACCATTAGTCATGAAACCTGATCAACAGTAGCCCCAGCATAACCATGTAGAGCAGCCTCCAATAGCCCTTCCTCCTATTATTGTATCTATAACAAGTTCGGGAGGAAATTATTGAATTATGAAAGCAACTGAAAGAGTGACTAGAAGCAAGGAATCATCAGAAAAAGCACCATGCAGGACTAAAGGAGAATTGAAGATGTGTGAAATGGCATGGCAGACAATACGAGATGATCTTATACAAAGCATGTTTTCCCTCATGCAACATGAATCAACTTGATCGTTAGATTAAGTGGAAATGATGCAGTACAAGTTGGGTAGAGTCAAAGACAGTCCTAGATGAGCAACAAATTGAACTTCTAGATAAGTGACACAAAAAACAGCCAGACAATCTAAAATCTGGTGAAGCAAGCAGGGTTTCCACTGCATTTTTTCTTCCTGATAGAAATGAGCATATATCAGAGATCCAAGAGATTACAATTGAGAACAAAGATCCCTCCAATAGGCATGCAATCGGAAAACAGCAGTAACAAAGATACAGACAGTTATGAATGGGAATCCCATGGCTTATGTGATAGTGCCGCCCTGACAAAAAAAATCCTGCAGAAAATGCCTGAAGTGAAGCAAAGAAAACAACTTGCTTCCACATTGAATGAGCTAAAAGATATTGCGCCTTAAACACTATGGATTTCATTTCCAATCAAAGTACCAAGTAATAGCAAAGAGGGACTCCACAGATCCCGTTCTTACCCCAATGATTTCAAACCCTAAATTGAAGGAAACTATCTATGCTACAAAGCTACCCAAGACTCCCATAGTAAGGAAGACAATGAAACTGCAGAGGTTTCAAGCAATACTATCCAAACATAGAGGAAGGTTTGAAGCAGTAGAACAGTGTGAAGTAGATGCTTCTATGTATCACCTCCCTGCTTACCACCTCTCCTCAGCTGTAATACACAAACCTCCTACTCAATCCAAGTACAAGGAAGAACAACCATTAAATCGCCTTACACTAACTTAAAACAACAGGAAACCACAGATCCATGGCTTTATCTGAACCACCATATGGATTCCAGAGAGAATCTATCCAAGATTCGCATATTGCGGATTCGGATGTTGTTGACCATAACCTTGCTAGAAGCAACTTTTGACATCACCAAACAACACCATCTTCAAGCACCCCACAGCTGTTGATATTTGAGACTGATAAAGCTCAGTGTTGACGTTTCATGAAAGATTCTTGTAGCTGTTTGATTTGGCATGACGAAAGCTATCTCTAAATCTAACTGCCCATTTTTAACTACTTTTTTCGCAAAGTATGGTTGTGCTTTGAGAGGATACTCATAAAATGAATTGCAAGTGGCACCAAAAAATTATGACTCTGAACCCACTTATCAGGCAAAGATAGAAGATGCCACGTTCTAAAACAATATGAGAGGGAAATAATAATCATCAACCTCTTTATCACTCTGATTTCTAAAGAAATGAGGATTACCAGACACAACATCCCCATCCTTGCATGATAGGAATAGGATATAGCACCATTATGCAAGCTAAAACTACAACATAAATGAGGGAAACCCACAGAAAATGAAACCTCCCCAAATTAAAAGTTTTCCCTAAAATGAAAAGGCAACTCCTACAAAATATATGACAAATTGACAATAGGAGAGTTAACCTGAGTACCAGGATTCACTCAAGTGACAGACATCGACTCCAAACCCAGTGAATTGCTGATTTTAATGAAGGGTTATACTCTCTTTTTAATCACATTACAATAAAGAAAATCTAATTGTAAAAGACAATCGCAGACAAGTGCCACAAAAAATTCCCTACAAAGGAAATATATTGATTATCAAGCCAAAACTTAATTCCATATTAGCTCTCAGTTTCCAAAATTCTTCCAATTGTCCTATTCAACTATATTAACAAAAGGAGATCTCCCTATCCAATTTATGAATTATTTTATCCACCTGCAGGAGATTAAAAAAAAAACTGAACAGAAACAATAAAGAGACCAAAATGGATCAAAGATCTAACCCAACCATCCAATCTCTTAGGAACATGTACTTGTGATTGGATCTCAGAAGGAAATATAGATAACTACCAAAAGCAACACATAGATGATAGAATTTGTTGAAGACATGCCCTCAACAACAAACCAACCAAAGAAGCTGTAGAAGGACAAGGAAAGAGAAGGAGGAGAGAGAGGAGGCATGGAAAATCAAAAAGACCTCTTAGCTTTAAGGATGGCTCTATGTACACACATAATATTTATGATATAGTACTTTACTGAAAGTACCCTAGTAAAATACGGAAGAATAACATTCTAATACTCCTCTTAAGTTAGGGCTTAGATAGTTATTATGTTCAACTCATTATAAATATGTTCAACTCAAACTCTAGTCATGTCTTGGTGAATTTGTATGTAAGATGATCTCCAATCCTCGCATGTCTAATTTGAACTGAGCCTTATTGAAACTCCCCACAAATTAAATGAAATGCACCTCTATATGCTTTGTGTGCTCATGAAAGACGAAATGTAGCACAATATTGATGGCAACATTATTATCACACCAAAACTAAAAATGCGCACAACTCTTACATCTAAGGGAATCAAGCAACAGTCTAACCCATGACACATCACAAGTAACTGTGCCAATATCTGATATTCAGCAATCAACACTAGATCTAGTGATGAATTTACGATTCTTTCAATTCTAGGAAACAAGGTTGCATCCAATAGTAACATTGTTTCATAAAGTAGATTTTCGATTACACCGTGACTTATCCCAATCAGCGTTAGAAATGCTCAACACTAAATGCGACTATGATCACCATAAAGTAAGTCTCAAATCTAACGTATACTTTGAGATATCTCAGAATACGAATTAAAGCCTCCCAATGTGGAACATGAGAGGACATAAATTGACTCACAACTGCTGAGAAATCAGGAATAGGACGTGATATAGCAAGACAACTTTGCTTATTAATTAATTGTCAATATCTTTCTGATCTGGTAAAAGATTTCCCATCATTTGGAGATAGTTTGGCACTTGGGTCCAAGGCTACATCACAAGGATTTCACCCATCATACCTCTATCTTGTAACAAATCCAAGGTATACTTTTTCTATGAAAAGAAGATGCCATGACAACTAGCCAACTTAAAAAAAAAAAATGAAAAGGCAAAATATGAGGTTTGAAATCGATCTCAAAGAAGACTCTTCAAATCTGCAATGCCAATATACCACTCCCAGTAGTCATAGAATAAAAATATGGCAGTAGAGTACAACTGGTATTAGAATGACAATAATATATAAAGTGATCCCTGGTACACCAAGAAAATCCAAACTAAATCACAACCTGAATATACCTGCCACACCAAGCAAACATATATTGCCTCAAACCATACAATGATTTTTCAGTAGAAAAACAACTTCATATTCCCTATGGACAACAAACATGGATGGTTGCTCCAAATAAAACTCCTTTTAAAGGTCAACATGAAGAAATGCAATATTAACATCTAACTGATGAGACGAAGAAATCAAACGCCCAAAGAAAATGAACTTGGCTACATGAGAAAGAAGTGTTCAATCCACTCAATATGTTTGAGTGTATCCTTCAGTCTGCCAGACAATTTCCAGTCAAACTAGAGATCAATCTGGATTAACTTTAATAGTCTATACCATTTATAACCAACACATTTTTCCCAGAAGGTATTACAATAAAGTCTTAAGTCTCACTTAATGGGGTTAACTGTATAAACCAACCTTTTCTATTCCATTTAATTTAGTGCAATATCCTCTTAGTAGAAAAAAGTTTAAATAACTTTTTATCACTGCACTCTAAATTTTCCTAGGTCTACATCTTCCATTTTGAATAATTGTAATAGAAGAAGTGTTGATAAGAAAATAGACTATTTCCTAAAAGCAGTAGTAGGTGGCATAACAATATCGATCCCAGAGGATATAGTAGCATATTGATTAGTAGACTTCTCATTTAACTTCCACGTTCTAGCATATTGATTAGTAGATTTCTCATTTAACTTCCACGTTCCAACACATTCAGTGCGCGCTCAACTCCGCTATAATGAAAACAAATTAGTTCTCTATCATTGCCTCTACCACTAGAAGTTGTGGATTAAGTAGCCATGTATAACAAACGAACCATCATAGATAGAGAGACTGAGTGACAAAATAGCAAACAATCTCCAAGGGAAAACCCTATTTTTATTATTAACGTGTAACAAAAAATAACCAAACATGAGGCAGCCACAGCAAGAGAATAATATGAGAATAAAACTTTAGTGGCTTTGATACCATGTAGAAGGAAAAGAAGAGAAAAGAAGGCGAGAGAGGAGGTGCAAGAATCAGAATCCCTACTTAGTTTACTGTTGGCTCTATTAAACATTTATACAATATCAACCACAAATTAATTGACAAAAATGTCCTTATAAGAAAACATTCTAATAGAAGCAAAAGCAGAAAGAATGTGAACCACACATTAATTCTAGCCCACTATGACATAGGTATGATTACCTTAAACTTGACACGAAGTAAATGAGCTGGCGTCCTTCTAAATGCAACCTAGATGCCAGTCGCAAAAAAGATCATATCTAAACTGTAAACAAGAGATACAAACACCAGCACTGCTCAACATTTTACCTTCAGCTAACAGACCTCATTATTAAGCATCAATTTGCTTACGCAATGCCACTAAATGGGTTGCCACCTGCCAGAGGATCACCTCAATCAAAGCTTGTGATACCTCAAACTGCCTATATGCCTCAAGTCCATCAACCACTGGCATGAACTTACGAAGAAAGAGAATAAACCACTCCCTAATCCACTTGCTTCAACAAAATGTAACACCTCCTGAGGATAAACTATAGAGAAATCTATCTTAAGATGTAATAACCCAAATTTCATATATTGTCCTAATAGCTATTGCACATTCACAACAGAACTTATCTGGATAATATTCAAATTAAGAAATGGATATCATTTTTTTAGAAATTTGCAATATGTTTATAGTAAATTCGAGATACTTATGGTTGACTAATTTGTTTTACATGATGGATACAATTTGCAACATTAGATAAGGCAGTAGAAGCTTCAGGTGGAAATGAAAATCATGTGGTTGCAGCCAAGTGCTGTTGTTTGGATAAGAATTGAGTAGAAGATCAAATTTAGACAATAGTGAAGCCCTAATGTGTACAACTAGGGCATTGAGAGAGAGAGAGAGCTCAACTAGATATTGAGAAAGCTTGAGAAGTTAAGTCATTTAGATTTGGGAAGAATGACCACCTGTGGTATGTAATTTGCTTATGGTTTCTTGAATCCTTTGCATCAAATATGTTAAATCATGACCAGAATTATTTAAACCAGCTTATTCTAATGTTATGGAAATTGTTTACACTTCATCTTTCTTCATGCAATAATATAAAACTAGTTCTTACTCTTCATCCTCTTCAAGATTGTATGTTCTGATACAGATGATGCTAGAATACTAATCCAGTTGGTTGCTAATACAGCTATTGTAATGTGTCCTAACTCTCGTTATTGGCTTTTTGACTGTATAGATATCTTTAGCAACATGAACCAAGTATTCCCCTATCAAAGCCGCCAATTAATGGGGATCATGGATGAAAATATTGGTATCGGTATTGGTATCTGTATTGATTATGGTTATCTGTGTTGGTCATGGTTGTATCAGTATAAGACATTATCGAACAATATGTATCGGTATATATAAAAATTTTTTTGAAAAATCGTAAGTTGACACATCAATATCAGCCAAATATCAGCTACATTACCAATACTTTAAATATCGGCCGATAATATCACAGTATAGGTAAATATAGGCATTGCGGCTCCCCCGATTCCCATACATAGAGGCTGATATGTGTCGTATCAGCTAATATTTGTATCTGTGATGGGGATTGATGGATTGAATTTATTGAACATTCAACTCAGCAACAGTTGGCATACTAGACCCCCAATCATTCGTCAATGGACAATTGGATTCATTGGTTATGCACGCAAGGAATCAGCCACATTCATTTATGGGTGAGGAATTGGCTTCACTACTTTGGATGTGAGGAATCAAACGGTGGACACAATAAAAATCAAATCAGCTTAAGTTCCCTTGACAAAACAACCATTTCATATATGTTTTAGTTCCAGTACTATACTTGTAATTGATTGGATATCATTGGAATGCTCAATAGAAAATCTTAAGCATATTGCCTTCTTGTATATTTGACAGAATGTTCATCACCATGTGGAACTATTGGCATTGCATTCCTTAAATATAATATTGGCATCACATTTACTCATAAGCGTCTAGTTTTGGGCTGATCTGACCATTTATCTCCACAATGTATCAATAAGCTACCTTTGGAGAAACATCGATCTAGGTTAATAGATGGCTCTCAGCAATTACTTGATGGACTATTGTGGCTCAATCCCTTAGTGAGATAACTTCAAAGTAATTGGTATCGGAAACCAAGCCAAAGGGATGAGAATTACAATTTGATCCTGTGGCCATTAAAGAATATTATGAGTTTTTCTCTGGAGTTAAATTTTGGAGCTCAAACCATTGTACTATAAAGGATTATGGAAATTAATAAAATCTATTTAGAATTTTATTCATAACTCAAGGCTCATGATGCAGGGTCTCAGCTAGTGACATAAAAAGAACAATCATGTCCCTCCTTGTCTACAAGCACCATCCATTAGCTCAACAGCAACTAAAACACCATCTAGATTTTGTTCCCACCAATTGTATGACAGTAAGACTGCATTAAAGATGCTCATTATTGCTGACAGCAATGTTACATAGACTTACTATCGGACTATGACCGTTAAATTACCAAATTTCAATTTCCCATAGCATGAAGAAGAATCACATACATTCTACTTGCTGAGATTGCAGCTGACAAGTTGAAAAGTGGAACTGAACTAATAACAAATCGCAACTCCTGCAAATTCAAAAGTCCTTGTAATACATTTATCTCCTATAGTAGTCATAAATAAGGAAGCCAATGGCACTTAGATATATGAGCAATACCTTGTGTGGTAGCTTCGAGTATAGAATAACAAAAGCTAAAACTGGAAGAACATAGGCCAACATCCTCCGATCAAGCAAGAGTCCAAGCTGTTCAAATGTGCAGAACATCAAGATCAAAAAAGGAAAATGGAAAATAAAAGCTTGAAGAACAAATTCCACTACCAACAAAATATGAAGATGTCAAAAATATTGTAATTTCAATAACTACAAGGTACCCATAGGGCAGGGCTCCAAATCCCACAACAATCAAGAGGCAGCCTAATGGCTGGCTACCCACTTGCTTAAGCCAATGGCTTGGGCTTGATTCTCCCGAACTCTCCCTACTCATCTTGCCTATAAAAGGAAAAAAACAAGTAAATTATAGGGAAGCATGCCTCAAGAGACTTGAAACAAGCTAGAAGCGGGTACACTGATGCTGATTCCCAATCCCCATTGAAAAGCTTAAGACAAAAACCACAAATTCAGACAAATAATAACCCTCTTACAAACATTCAACATACTGTACTCACAGCTTAATTCAGTGATGCAATCTTCAACTACAACTGTCCCCCCACCCCCCAAAAAAAAGACATTTATAACAAATTCTCAACATGAATTCCCGAAACTCTCAAGCCATTGGGTGATCACGTCCTCAACTGCCCACCACAACTTAAGGGCGCTCTTAGAAGCATTCCAAGAAGCTAACAGTAGCATCATGGAATAGTAAAAACCTACTGAACACCTCATATAGAGCCTAAGTTCTTGACAATATCTAAATATTTATAAGGGCAACGTAGTGTAGTGGTATATAAGGGAAGAAAGACATGGTGTTGTCAAATATTCAAGATATTTATAGGTTTAAGGCGTATGTGTTAATGACATCTAACAAATTCAAAAAACAACAAAGATTAAGAAAGTCAAAGAAGGCAGACAATTATGAAATTGAAATGTTTATAAGGGTGCACCTTCGTAAGCAAATCAAACATTTGTAGGAAGAATAGAAAAAATATCAAGAAATGAAATTTTTGTAGGGCATCCTTATATGCAATCTACATCTTAATTAGATCGGAGACATTTTGATGGAGAATCAAAGTTCGAGGGAGAATAGACTCAAATTATTTTTTTTCCAACACATATTTCAGCAATCTTCTTTTCCTTCCTAAATCCAAATAGAGCCTTAGATTTCATCTGTTTGTTGAAAAATAAATTACCCAAAAATGTTTTTCTGTATTTTCTGGTGTTTAGCATGAGTAGAAAAATATTTTCCACATTTTATAATGTTTGGTGCATACAAAAAAATAAGTCAATCAAAAATATTCTCCTGATCAAAGGAAACTTAAGCTTAAATTTTGAAAAATGGCTTCCTCTTTCAAAACGGAAAATCATTTTCCGAAACTCATTCGCTACTTACTAATGACCACCAACACCCATTAATGAAAGTTTTTACTCTGAGATGATATCATTGCAGCCATGATGCCCCGACGTGACAGCAATGCCTCGGACGCCACCATCGCTTGCTGGACGGCACGCCGAACACCATTAATTACCAACTGGCATGTGACACCTTGAGCCACCATCATTGATCATTGGTTGATGACATCCCCTACCCCGTCTCTTATCATTGAGCAGTGATGCAACTGGCAGCCATTGTCATTTGCCAGCCGGCACACTTTGACCCAAGCATGCTGCCATCGATGCCTGTTATTACTGACATCCTTGGACCCCGTTACCAATCACCGGCCGACGATGCTTCCGGCTGGCCCATCGGTTGCCGAACAGCTCGTCCTCACCCCATCCTGATAATTGCTGATGACAATTGCTACACATTGACACCCCCAATCACATCGTTGGTCACCAACTAACGGCTTCCCAGCCCCCACCACTAAATCAGAATATCAGTACACTAATGGCCAATCAATAGTGAATGTAATTATTTTTTTAACCATAAAATATCACCACAGTCCCTAAATTATTACCACAATCAATAATCCAAGCATTCGCTATCATTGATCGATTTTGTGTAATACTCCATATTTTCCTATACAAGTCAAACATTGGAAAATATTTCAATAAATGTTATTTTCTTTGAATTCTTATGAAAAATATTTTCCAGGAAGATATTTTCTATGGAAAATATTTTCCATTTGATAAAATATTTTCCAACGAACAAATAGACTTGGGAAATGACATGATATCAAAACTGATCTTCATTAGCCATAACATTTGTGGAAGAGTTGGGAATAGCTACTAAATTTGTCATTAGATGACAAACATTTCTTTTCTTTTTCCTTTTTGTTAGGTTTTGACAAACTTATTTCTCAGTCCAGTAAATTTTGGATCTAAAAGAAAAAGGAACATCATATTCATCAAAACCCAATAGCATCTGAAAAGTTCAATCCAATCGAAAGAATGATGTTGTTCAAAAACTAGGATTCAGAACAAGGTTAAGAATTGAGAAATAAAGTTGAACAAATATTATTCATAATGCATCTTGGATAGGAAATTTAGGGGGACATTTCATGTTTTATAAGAAATGACGTTGACCTAAAACTAGCATCTGAAAAGTTCAATCCAATTGAAAGAATGATGTTGATCTAAAACTAGGATTCAGAACAAGGTTAAGAATTGAGAATGAACAAATATTACTCACAACGCATTTTGGATAGGAAATTTAGGGGGACATTTCAGGTTTTATAAGAAAAGCTATAGGGCATTCACAATGCCAAAGTCCAAGTTCCTGTAATCTGATGAGGAATTCTAGCACCACATTTTAGAAAAAAATTCACATTCTGTTGGAAACTAGATTCCTATTCTATAAACAGGAACAAATAGATTTGATGGCTCCTATGCATCTTTAAGATTAATTACATGAAAATCTTCCATCTTGTGCAATGATTGAAGCTATGAACACCGTAAATGAGACAAATATTAGCCTAAATCCCAAAAGTTTAAGCAAAATGCATTTGACAATTAAAAAAAATCAAGTTCCCATTAGCAAGGAACCAGAAAACTACTCAACAGGAAATATAATGTTGAACAAACCTAAATTAATGAAAACTTCTTGTGCCAAAGACTCCCATAAATATGCACCACCACCAACACAAAACTAAAGGCATGAGGCGAGCACAGAACATATTACCAAATAGTCAGATATCATTGGCCGTTGTTAAATTGAACTGCAACATACAAAGTCAAATCTCAAAATGACTAAGTGACACCAACATTTTCTTTTTAGGAGAACACTAAAAAAGTTCCACAGTAACTAGGATGACTCACTCCAATTCTCTGACCTACCAACCTAAATAACTATTGAAATCTACAATAATTAGGGTATTTTTCATCCATTCTTTCAGTAAATCTTGTTTAATTTTGGTCAGAAAGTCACAGTCACCAACATCACAATCAGCCACAGAATTCTAGATGATCAAGCACAAGGGTAAGGGATTACAGTACTCTAGCGAGAGCACAAATTAATGAAAATAGAAATGATGAAAAAGTCAATCATTGTTGACTCCAGGAAAGGGAATAATAGTTATCCATCTAAGCAGGGAAACAGACAATTTGTTCCATCAGGGCTCTCAACCAATACCATGAGCTACTATGTAAAACAACTAAGAAACCAATCAATACAGAAGGGAGCTAGAGAGACAGAGATGGAGAGCTTGCCCAATGAACCCATGGAATATAACAATTGAACAAGTGAAAGTAGTGCAGACTGTAGAAATGCTTTTATCATTTTGAAACTCACCATGAAAAGAGGATATGCAGCAAGCAGTGACCTGGGAAGTGCTGAGGTGAAATACCAATAAAATGGATGGACCTACAGAATACGTTTAAGGATGAACTAAAATTATATCAATTCCAGTAAATTTCTAGACTAGTCAATGTGATTCAATGTCTATCCATATTAAAATAGAGAAGATACTGAGGTACTTCCATGCAGAACACAAGTTACCTACGATGTAGAGTGACAAATTGAAAGAAAAAAAAAAAAAAACTACCATTCAGAAGTCTTCCAAATGTGGCTGTAGTCAATAAACAGTGAACAAAGGTTTGGTGTGCAAAGTAAGGACACATATCCTCAGTAGTGGATGAATTTGAATACCTTCCTAAGCAGTATATGATGAGCATGACATGCAGAAAAGTTCTAGGGTGAACAACTGAGAGGCTGAGACAGGTGTTAAGATTAATCAGGCACATCATATGATTAAGGCATACTTATTCAGCCCCCATGGCCTTCTTGAAAATCAAGCATCAAATTTTGCAATGAAAAGGAGCTCCAAAGATGACATCATCACAATACATTTTCATGCTCTGACCAACTTGGTAAAAGGATCATGAGTTCATTGATGAATGCAACATTTAGAGATATTCTTGGTTGCAGTATACATAACTCATTTCTCTATTCAACAGATACTTGACACAAGAATGGTAACAGCAATCACAAATTTAAAAAGCTGAGCCACAGACTATAGTTGATACCAAACAGAACATCAACTATATCACAGCAGTGGTACTAAAGAGATACCCACCACACCATACCCTCCCACTAAAAAAATATAGACAATATATATATATATATATATATGGAGCATCTTCTATGTTTAATGAATGGCCAGAACAGTAGAGGTACTAAAGAGATACCCACCACAACACACCCTCCACACAAAAAATAAAAATAAAAAATAAAACATAAAAGATGGAGCATCTTCCATGTTTACTAAACCTGTATGACCATTTCTTTTAGGATATTATTTATTTTTAACACTACAGTAAATTGAAATGCGAACAGAAGTTCCACGCTAAAAGGATACACCCCACTCTGAACTCCGGTTAAGAACAGAGTTGAACCAGAACACTTCAAATTCAGGCCACAGGAACTTTCTCCACATAATTGTGTCAACCAGAATTGTAAGACCTGCAACCATACTGAACTCTATATAGATGTCTAACACTAGATACTCAAATAAACAAAAAACTCAAGAACATGAATGATAAGTATCAGCAGAAATTACCAATGTAAATGGAATCACCAACCTATGGAGAGCAGAACAATTCCAAAGCATCGTGTGATTGCTTTTCCCAATGAAACAGATCTAGTCTGCCATTAACCAGAAAAAAGGGAAAACATATTGAGGGGGTACTTTAAGCTTTGACAAACTATGAAAGACCAAGATGACTTAAATGTTTTTAAGTATGCCTAGTATTGACCACTCAAGCATATGAAATCCAGTAAAACATGTATCACATTGCAAACCAGCTGATGCTTCAGCAAAAGATATTGGCACAACAATGGCATTGCAGCAATGCAAACAACACCATCAATAATGGCATCTCACATGGCTGTCAGATTAACCCCACAACCTGATAGCAAAGAAAGAAGCAACTTTTACCCATTGAAGACTTATTGTCCTTGACCTATTGTCATTGTTTCATGATTTTCTGAAATCAGGGTAAATATTTTCTTTTTCATCTTTTCCATTCGATTCTTTCAGGTACAGAATAGGGGGTGGAGCAAGGCCGTGTGTGTAATATCTCAGTTGGATATTANAAAGCCGCCCTCCATGTTGCCACCAACCGCCGCCACCAAAATATCTCCCATCACTGCAGAGCCAAATCCACGCCTGAACCCACAATACTACAAACCAAACCAACCCAATCCTAAACAACCATCACCATCGACCAAGCTCCACCACTATCAAATACACCCAATCTCTTGAGCCGTAGCCCAATCCCAAAACACTACTTGCCACATCTTTCTTTCTTAAGAGAGACAGAGAGAGAAATAAAGAGAGAGAGAGCCATCTTAAAATGTGGAGAGGTTATCCAATACTCCAGGAACACCAACTCAACCATTCGCTCAACCTACCACATTCTAACACATAGAAGTGAGTACCAATCCCAAACTCCTGTGGTTATTTGTTCAATGTGTCAAAGTATGATAGATTGAACGAATGGGTGAGATGGTGCTCCAAAAGCATTGAATACTATAATGAAAATGTGAAAAGTTCTTTGAGAGGCAAACAAGAAATTATCTGGTTTTTGTGGAGTTAAAGGAGTAAGATGACTTTTGATAATGCTTGAAAAAAGGAAAAACATAGTCTTTATCTATGGAAAAAGTGCCAAGACCTACGACTACAATAGAAGCCCAGATTGGGTGATTGCAATGATTTCTTTGGGACAGGCCATTGCCCTTCCTCCCTCCTTGAATTTCTTTGCATTGTGATGATTTGCAGCATTGATTTTTCTATTCCATTCTGATTCTTTCCTTCTAATAGTAAATTTCACAGGCAAATAACATTAAGGAAACACAAAATTCTGTCATAAACATTGAACTCATACTTTTTGCACCTATGGCAATTATTTTAATGAAATTGCCAATCCATTCAATACAAATGGACCAAGTAGTACATTTCTTAGACAGCAATTCATGTTGTCAATAATCATTGATTAACAAATCTCTATGTTGTACGCTCAAGCTTTTGAATCATCTGAGTCCCTCGTCAAAGGGAAATGGACCCTATAAGACAAATCAATCAAATTCCAAATATGAAAAATCAAAAAATTAGTATGAGTGACATCACAATTCTCAGCAGTCGCATTGATTTAACATACCAGCAAAAGCTCAAAGCCAATAGGGCAAAGCAATAGCAGCATGTCGCACCTAAAGATTACTGTGGCGGCAATCTGATGTCAGGAAAGAACAAACTTATAAATGAACAAGGATTTGTCTGAGTATTTCACATGTCACCAACGAAAGTTAGCAAAAAATAAACACCAAAATGGAATTGGAAAGATCAATAACGATGAACATACACTAACGACAGACAATAATACGATAGTATGACTCCTCTGTCCTCTGATATGTCCATGTAGAGGAAGAGACAAAACAAAGCATAAAAAGAAATCATCTAATGACTGATACAGGAATCTCACATAGCATGGAAATACAAATGGTTGAGTAAATAACCAGCAATTGAATTTCACAATGTTAGGAGGTCATGAAGAGAAGACATAGTCAAAGAAGAACAAACAAAAGCAAAGCTCAAAGCAGCGTGACTTTCCAAGAGTAAGAAAATCAAAATTTCCTGTACCAAATACAAAGTCAAGAATCAATATGACAAAATTTTATAACCTAGAACGCAACCAAAGAATCCACTTATGAATGTGTATTGCTATTGCCTGTTGCATCTCCAAACCCTCTTCACTTAAAAAGAGCAGTCCAGTGAATGAGATGCCCACATCATAGGGTCGATCAGAGAGTAAGATGTATGGAGTCTTATCCATGGATTGTAAATAGACTATTTCTATGGCGGGAAACTCGTGCATAATAGAGTAATTTTATCATTATGTCAAAACCTTACATTGCAACCTTGCCTATTGCATCTCCAAAAGCCTCTTCACTCCACAAAAATTCCTTATCACTATCCTTGGTTCCCAGACCAACAACAGGAGCATAAAAAATGCAACGGGAGAACTACCCAATGCCAAAGAGTCATACAAAAGCGGCTAGTTCACTATTGAACATGGAACTATTTTTGACATAAAGGTAAATTTGACCATGCTAACTTGGAGATCATGTGTTCAAGTCATAGAAACAACCTTTTTTAATGCAAAAGAAATATCAAATACATCTGACTTCCCGGACCCCACAATGCAGCAACCTCATGCATTGGGTCTCCTTTTTTATGTTTTCTTTGTAACTTGGCACTATGGTAGATTGCTCTATGTGACTTGGATTTATAGGTTTAAAGCATAGAAACAACCTCTATGCAATGCAAAAAGGTTATGCTGCATCCTGAGAAACTACATGTGGAAAGATCGTGCACTGGGCCTCCTTTTTTAGGTTTTCTATTTAGGTCAAATATAGAGCATAAAGAAAATCCTTTTCGCTACTACTAATTACTTTTAGATTCAGATCAGATGTATCGTTGTCACAACATATGAGCACATACAGAGCCATAAAATATATTTACACAACAAAAAGGGGGGAAAGGACAAGAAAATTAATACAAAATGGAAGATAGCGAGTAAGCAAGAAAGAGAGCATGCACAAGATGAGGACAGGACACATCCACAAAATAGAACACGCATAAAGTGATGTTATCGCTTCCTCTCCTCCCCCCCCCCCTCTGTAATCCTTTCTATTTCTATTTCTTTTTCCTGCTAGGTTCTATATATTCCAAGTGTCTTCCTCCAGCTTTTGCCTGCATTCTCCATTCATATAGGCCCTTGATTTTGTCAAAATTTTGGACAATAGTTATAATGCCCCAAACAAGCCATTGACATATAGGCGACAAGCACATTTCTCCTACTTGTCTCCCTCTGGTCTTTTACCTGCCCTAGTGGAGGTCCTTGATTTTGTCAAATTTTCAAAGTGGAATTATATAAATCTACAAAGGCCCAAGAGTCAAGCCTTCTTGGTCCTTTTGTCCTCAAGTAGGCCCAATACAAGGGAAGACTCTTATTGATAGATTTAAGACCAATGAGGTCCTTATAAACACAATTCATACACTCACATCTCAGAAGTAGGATAAAAGTTCTACAATTCCCCACTCAAATCACCAACATTGTTGTCGGGGCTCAAAGGCACTCCCCAAGGGATGTGGAACAAGGCACTATAAGCCCATCAAACCGCTAAAACCAACCTTGGTGCCATCACTACCCACTCCCCCATAGGAATAAGGGTGTCACTGAGGATCCACAGTAATTCCCAATGTTGCCACAATAAAGGGTAAAGGCTCTAATATCAAATGCAAAAACCAAGTCCCAAACACCTAACAACCAGCCAACCCAAACCCAAAAAACGGAATTGCTCTTCATCAAGGAGTGAGTCTACATCTCACAACAAACATGAGCAGAAAAAATCATGCTGCTGATACATCTAGAGAGCCAAAATGGAGGAAAAGCAAAGCATCGAAAATAGGAAGCACTTCTAACAACCTTGCAAAAGAACAAGATCGAGATTTGACCAGAACAGGCACAATTTAATCCGGGAGACAACTTCAACTTGTGATGGATCCTAATTATATCAAATCCTAGCCATTATAGAAATGCCAGCTTAGTGCACAAGGCTTTCCTTTATAGGGTCTAGGGATGGGTAGACGTAGGTGATCTTAGCCTTGCATGCAAAACATATTTTTGTGATTCAAGCCCATAACGTCCATGTCACAATAGAGCAAGACTACATAATTACCAAATGGCAAATTTGCCTCCAATTTCTTCATCATGCATTGGAAACTGTTTCTGGATATCTCACTTTTCCATTATCTCAACTTCAGACATTAAAATCATTCATCTTAAAATATCTTTTAAATACTCAAACTTGAGACATCTCCACTTAAAATATCTTTCTGGATACCACATGCATCCTTGAGACTCTCGGCTTGAAACATCTCAACTTAAAATATCTTTCTGGATACTGCATGCATCCTTGGGACAGTCAAGGATTTTTCATTGTCTTACTCATCCCATTAATTTTGTGTTGTAAAAATTGAATAGGGAACACATCTTACAAGTAAATTGTTCTCTCATACATGACATCCTCACCCTGTCTATCTCTAATCTTGCGTTATCTGGTTGTCTTCCACCAACAGCTTTGGCAAAGACATTGTGTTAATTGTTCCCCAGTGTGACCACCTCTCCTTGCAGCACCCCTCTAAATAACAAGGAATTGAACTAAACAACCACCTGTTGTTAACAAGCATAATAAAATATTATATGCAAAATATTTTTGTAGCAGCCTCTGCAGTATACTTCTTTCAATATCCATCATCCTTCTTTCCTCTGAAAATCTATTTTGAATTTCAATTGTCAAGAGTATGAAAGAGTCCAGTGAACTTATTTGGTCATGTAAAACAGGATGTCATACTATGCAGTCTGTTCCATCAATAAGTTCTCAGGCGATAAAAATACAATATTGGAGTGGGCCATAGAGGATAATTCTTGGCAAAGTAAACACATGTAAGAGACAAATTCACATAAAGTTTAAATGCATATGTGATGCATTTTTACTATGAGTTGCTCATCAACAAGAACACAGCTTCATGCAGCACAGCACAAGTGCACACAAACACATGGGCATGCTCAAGCAAACGCAGGTAGGCATGCACACAATGAAAATTCACATCTTGATACATAATATGACCAGTATGGAATGAAATATTGGATGATATAAATCAATATCGGGTCCACAATACCACAGCAAAATCGCGATGCCACCATACCAACAATATATGGTAATATACCAGCCAATATTTCCTTATTAGGTCACAATTTGTAAAGAAATATTTTGCTTCCAATACATCCAACAATAATACATTTGAGAATTAAGTAATCCAACAATAATCCTCAAATGTTTGATATATTCAATACTGATATAGCAGTAACCCATACAAATATTTTCATCCATGATGACTAGTTCAGCAAAAGAGCGCAGACTTGCATGGCATACACACGAGCGTGCAGCACATAACCCACATTCCAAAAACATAACTATCAGCCATAGGAATGCCATCTCGAAATGAACACTGCATACACACACCTAACAATCAGACAGACACATGGAGTTTAAATGTGCGTGTTAATAAATTAATCTGGATTAAAAGGTGGTCTAATGCATGAGGAATCCCACATTACAAGCTCTATAAAAGGTCAAATATATATAATCTTACCCTATAATGCACACATGCTGCTTCCATCATTCAAATCTGATACATTAATCTGAATTTCTTAGCAATAAGAGAACTCACATCTTGGTATACTTATATGACTTGGGAAAGCATGGGAACCTGGTCATTAGCCGCTCAACTCACTTAAGCCAACACAACAACAAAACCTTAACTCTCCTAGTGCGAGATCAACTATACGAGTCACTTTTCAAAAAATTGTCATTTTAGGGCTACATCATCTAAAGCAGAAGCAATTTTAAATTCCTTTTATTTCCTCGCCCTAAGTTTTTTTCCTAGGCCTACATCTATCATTTTTCTACATATATATTAACCTTAAATGAATCACTAATGCATTATCTAGCATGCATTTTAGGCATCCAAACCATCTTAGACACTCTTCCCTCATCTTTGCTACGATGGATGCAATGCAACTCCTAAACTGTCACGGGTGAGTTCACTTATTATTGTGTTTCATGGTTACCCATGTCCATCCTAACATCCAAAAATGCCCACACAATGACCCAGATCTAATTGCCTGAACTTCTGCTCCCATCTTAGCCATCAAAAAATAAAATGACTCGTTTAGAAATAAGAATACCTTTGTGGAAGGACTGTAGAAGACACATACCCCGTTGTATGGTTAGTTAAGAAGTGAGCGGCATATTGTCACCCTTGGCCGAGAAGCATAGAGGATATACGCCATACAAATATACCACGTAGACAAAGGAAGCCCGCATGTTTAGCTAAGTTGTACAAGGTGTATATGCATTGTAAGTAATTGTCCAATGGATTAGATAATTCCAGGATAGCATAGTGAATTATTAAAAAAACAAAAAAGGAAACATGTACTTCACTCTAGAATATTTTTTAGTAGAGAATATCAAAGGATCTAGAGTATTCTTGATGGAAATATTTGTAGATAGTATTCTGTATCTTGAATGCTAACATCCATAGTGGAGGACGGAAGGATAATCCTAGCCATGAGTGGAGAAGGTGGCATTCCTATATAAAGGGATGAACTCCTCTCATTCAGAAAAACTTAAAGCAAGCAACACAGGCTAGGCCAAGTGAAGTGAAGCTAAAGAGTGGCTCATCTTGAGAGCTTGTGAGGTGAGGGCCGAAGAGGTGCATCATAGTATTATAATCAAACTTCTCAATTGAAGAGTGTTTCCTCCAAAAATTTGTCTTTACACACTTTAGGGTAGAAATATCAGGGAAATGATGACTTGCCTACATCAAATAGGGTGTGCTAGGCAAGTGTTGTGCTGGCGGTGAACAAAAAGTGTCATCTCATGACAAATACGCACATCATCATAACATCAATTAAGGTAGTGTCCATGGATGCACACGCAAGTACAAGCGCACGCAACATGCACACATGTATCCTAACATCCACACCTTCAAATGCATGCACACACATGGACACCCACACGCAGACACAAACACACCAATGCACATACCAACCCAACCAACTTCACCGACACTGTGAGAGTAATTTTAGGCATAATACCAAATTTGAGATATCAAGCACAGAGCAAATGGACCATAAAATTGGAGCGCACATGCCCAATACAGTCACATACACACCCTCCAATACAAGGTGAATTTTAGTACATGCTGTAAATTTCTGGTATTAATTGCAGAAAGAACACGCACCAGAAACTCTAGCACTGTATAGAAGCACCCCTTTAACCAATACCCATATGCCATGTTGACTGCACAACAAAATGGAACATTAGTAGAGGAAGTAAAGCATCCATTTAGAATTCTCTTGGCAAGGGAGCATTAAATACAGAATCCATTATAGAAGTTCACATATGTCAAATTTCAGATGTAAATCCCAAAAGAAAATTTAAGAAAAAAATCAGATCCCATTTCTATACTAACTCAAGATATGCTTATAGGACTCTACATAAAATGAATTTTTAGAAAAAGAAATTGTGAAACCAATGGAGCATTATCACTGAAGATACTCACGTTCTAACACTTTCCACCTTCAATTCATGTCTCTTTCTTTTGCAATGGCTCCTTTGTGGGTAGGAGGACAGGGGGTTCAAACCACAATCAATTTATCTGTAATGCAGTGGTAAGGCATCATACTTTAACCCTAACTAGACCTCACAATGAGGGGGCCTCATGCACCAAGCTGCATTTTATTCATGCCTCTTCCTTTTTGTTACTAGACTAGTTTTTCAGTTTCCATAGAAGCTGGTCTCCAAAGTTCTTATGAGGACTACTTCGCTTATTTTCATGAATTAAATCTGCATTTCCAATTGCAACCCTTGGAAAAATGAGGACTATTCTCCAGTACTTACTTTACACAGCAATCTACAAGCCTAAATAGATTGGAGTTTGGCATCTACTGGTTTTCTATTCCCAAGAAAAATCAAAATCGTACAAGGTTTGCTAAGTCATATATCAAAACTCCTAGTAGACAGCTTTCCAAATTATCGCATTATCACCAAGATGAGTACAATTGTACAAGGGAACCATATAGTGTTTTTTATATTTTTTATTTTTTAATTTCAGGGATACATCTAGGTACCCACCCAGCTACAAAACTAATGTGGTTATGACAGTACAAAACCAGAAACCTATGTACTCTAAGCTAATTGTCTTGGAAGCTCCAAAAGCTCATATTGGTCCATAAAAAAAGCAAGTGCAATACCCACTAACAAATCAAGGATGGAAACATACGCATTGATAAATGCCACGTAAAGATGAAAACATGTGAAATTCTTTTGCTCTCTGCAGCTCAATATGATAGTGATGTTGACTATATTTCTCTTGCAAACGACAAATCAAATAAGGTACTTTAAATACATCTCAGAACTCTACATTTGGAAATATCCTCAAAGCATGGTCTCTTCAAACATAAAAATTGAAGTGAATAAAAAATGAAACAATTGCATAGGATTTATAATTATGCTGATGTATGCATTTAGATCTACTACACTAGTGCCTAGATATTTGATGCCGAATTTATCTGTTTTTAGTACTCATTTGGTCAACAAATGATACGATTGAATTTTCACTCCTTTCTTCCTTTTTCTCTTTGCGATGGAATTTTCCTTCAACTACGTTGCTCATTCCTCCATCTATTGGCCGGCGTGATAGCAAAATCTAATATAATGCCATTTTAAGTCTGCCAAGGTTGAAGGAGGAGGTGGACCTCATGGGACTGAAGCAAGCAACAAGGAAAGAAAGGAAAAATAAACATACAAGACTGTGTTTGTTTTCTACAAATTACAGCTTTAAGGACTGGCTCAGTCCTAATAGATTCAGGAATCAGTTTATCAATACAAAGCTAAGAAATCTCTCAGATTTCCAATGAAATTGTTTGGACGTCAATTTTCAAAAAGTCTATTCCTTTCCTTGGTTGTGGATTTCTTTGGTCATGTAAGTGGATTTCTCACAAGCCCGAGGCAGATTTGAGGATTTCTGAGGTGACCTACCTCTTAACTTCTACTTTTCTGTAATTCAAATCTGATTCTTGCCCCCAAATGCTTTGAATTTACCATTGCCGTAACACAAAATTACACTGCCTAAGCCCTTCTTTCCCTCAACCTCAATCTTAAAGCATCTTACTGTTCATGGCCTCAAATTGAGCCAGACACAGATCTGAATAGTAGGATCTTTGATTCTCGTTTGCTCTCCTAAGCATGGTTGAAAAATATCAGCCGAAAGCTCTATTTTGGTCAATATATCTCAGTATCAACTGGTACTAATACTGACAAATCCCTATATTGCAATACATTCAGCCGATTTTTTTTAAACTTCAATTATTGAAAAGTGTTCACACACTATTTTGCCACTCATTATACACAGACCAGAGCTCACAAAAAAGGGGCAAAATTCTTTTCCTTCTTTAAAATTCTCTTAAATTTTTTCTTTATTCAAATTAAAAACAAATTACTCAAACATGCACTTTAATCCTACAATTTTAAATAGTTCTCACATTCCAAATTCATATTTTGTGGTGCATTTAAGATTTTTCACAAAATTGCTTGAGAAGAAAAAAAGGTGAAATTGTTATTCTAGATCCATTTTCTCACTATTTATTGCTTGATTTAACTTATATATCCTGTTTTTAACAAATCTCTTACTAATTTTAAAACTCAAAACGAGATTTCAGCCTCCACTTTGAAACCTTCAAAATACATCCGAGGTAAAATTTTAAGATCAACTCAAATTTTGCAACTCATAGATATGTCAGATGAAATTTTAATTTACTTATTATTTAGAATGATAGTTTNGGGGGGGCCACTAGGCTAAAAGAGCATTTACGCCACGTCAAGGGGAATGTTGCTCCATGTAGTCGTGTATTGGGACAGGTTAGGGAGCTGATGAAAACACGTCTAAATGAACAAAAGAGGAATGCAGCCAAAAGAGAGAGAGAGAGACAGAGAGAGAGAGAGAGAGAATTCAAAGGGACTTATGAGGATATCATGGGTAGTAGGATCAACCCCGATGCAATGGTTGGCTTTGGCTTAGGTGGGCAGTGTTGCAATGTTGTGAATTTAGGGAGGTGAAGTATAAAGTATTGATCTCAAAATATTTTTTTAATGATGATCAACTAAATTTAAATAATAAATTATCAAGATCAATTGAAGTTTTGCGACAAATTAGGTTTCGAACCGGAATAAGTTCGGCCAATGGGCCCGACCCACAACTAACCCACGCATATGCATATTTTGAACAATAAGGTCACGCCTAAATGACACCTTTGTGGGGCTCATGTTTAAGCAAATTGGTCACGCCCAACTGATGCATGTGCGCGTTCAGAGGACCAAATGTTGGCACCTAATACACGCATGATAGACGCTTATATGCAATGCAGACCGTGCCTTAGCGCCTCATATGTGCTTGACTGGTGCACATACGCCAATTTTCTTTAAATAGGTCTCTTAACAAATTTTCAAGCATTTTTTGTAGAATCTTGAGAGACAAGAGAGAAAGAGAAAAGAGAAAAAGAGAGGAGAGAGAGAAGGTAGAGGAAGAAAACTAAGAGAAATTTAAAAGATCCTCATTAGAATTGAGTTTAAGGCAAATGCATTCAAACCTCTCTTTCTATTGTTGTTTACTTCTAATTTTCTTGATTATTTATTATTCTAAATAGTCATACACATATTATTTTTGTACATAATCTAATTTTGCTTTTGCATTCATGTGAATCCACTCCTAATTCAAAATTTTTTTTATGAAATATGTCTTAAATCCATGCATATCATATCTAAATAATAATTCTCTGCAACAATTTTCTTACATGTCTTTAAGCTCTGTTTACTCCCCTAACATGTCATCAATTTTGAGTTATGTATCTCTGTATGTTCTGAATTAACACACAATTGTTCATACATGTTTTATAATTGAAATAAATAGATGAAATTACATTAACCATGCGGATTTCCTACAATGAATGATTTCTGCATGTTTGTAAATTATATAATATGACTTTTGTATGTTTTTAAATTATTATTAAAGTTCTTGCATGATTTATGATTTACAGCATGCCATGTATTTATAGAAATAAGAAATAAAACTTTTCATAAGTTTGATAATAAGCGTATTTTCTCCAATATGAAAAAATCTAATAATATATTCGTATTTGAGTAAAATTTTCAGTTTAATTATTTATGGACCATTATATAAAATTGACAAAATATATTTAAACATGTCTTAATTTATTATCAATAAATTAAATGTTGCACCTATCATCCGTGGGTTAAAAAGGTAGTGTTGACTTCTGTCTATAGTGTTATATGTAGACGGCTCACCTACGAGTTTTAAATAATAGCATATGGCCTTTGATTATGTGGAAATAATTGTAACCTAAGTTTTGATATTTGCCCTTTGTTGGGAAAATTATCACTGATACTTAGTCCCCTATGATTTTGCATGATTTAAGCACATTCCAGATATTTATACAGTTCGGTATGGGTGAACATTAATTTTGAGATTCTACACAATAAATCTATAAAATGATATTATTGGTTTTCCAGGTTTGATTATGTCACATTCCGGTATATTCCTTTGATATATATATCCACATATAAAAGTTATATATATGCCTTATTGAGTAATTAACTCATTCTTACTTTTATTTTGCTAAACTTTTATATAAGAAGGCTCAATGTTTACTTGCAAGCAATCAGATTGAGGAATAGTGTTCAGGGATAGATATAGAATGTTGGATCAATTTATATATTAATGTTAGAAGAACAATAGTTTTAAGTTGTTAATTTTGCTTAAATTGTTAAATTTTGTAATTCAAGAAGTGATGTATGATGACGGTGTTTAGGTTTGATTTCGGTTTTCTTTTTAGAGTTCGGTAAGTCATGGTTTTGATTACTTTGATTTTAGTATAAATGCTTTTCCTTATGTATAATTCAAAATTTTATGATTGTCAGTATTCAGAACCACTTTCAGTGTGGCATTTGGGTCCAATGATTTGAATCATTATTTTTATTTTAGGTATTTTGTCGGTATTTAATTTGCAAGTTTCGCATCCCGATATTTGTTTTGGGTTTTTTGTTGATGGAAATTATAATCGAACTTTGAGCAATTAAGGACTAAAATCAAATTTAAGCTAAGTACTTATTAAAAAAGTAATATAATTCGATTTTGAGATCAGAGACATAATAGGTAGATTCATTATGGATCTTTTGATCCTGGGGTACAAAGGATTATTATCCGGGTCCTAAGTCAAATCACCTCTTCCTCGAAGTGTAAGAAAGATTGGAGTACTTTTAGCCTAAAACACATAAAGACAAGGATTATACTAAAGTATTAGAGATTTAATAAATTTGTCTATGTTCACTACAATTTAAGGTTAAAAATATGAAATGCCACAAGAAAAACCTAAGCTAAACTAGAAGATCAATTTATCACTACAAGCTTGGATTATATATTTGATAAAGATGATCCATTGGGTTCCTGGTTAAAGGAGCAGGGGAGGCCACTTCTCAATGAAGAAGATAACTCAAAGTGGCTCATTGTGGATTTTGAATAAGATGAAGAAGATGGTTATGGGATGTTGCTGCTGCAAGCCTAGAGAAAAGCATTATGATAGCTCTACTACCCTAGACGAACAAAGTTACCATACCGGTAGTGATGATGCAGAGAATGGAGGTAGAGGTGATGGTGATGCAGTTGATATTCAAGGTCATGATAATGGTGATAATGATGAGCCTGTATCACCTATTATCAAATCAATTGAACTTCCTCTCTCCCCATATCTCAAAAATCATTCTTGTGATGCCCGACAAAATAATGAGATGAACATTGAATCACCGCAGGAGTTAGCATAAGCTTATAAAAGACAAGCAAAAGATGCAAAGCAGCTAGATGCTTATCATCTCAAAGGGTGATAGATAATTTTGGCGGTTTTGGAATTTCAAAATCCCTCCAATATCAGTGGTACCACAAGTTCACAAAACTATCCTCATTACCAGCCCTAGAATTTCTCAACTTGCAAATGAGCATCCTCCTCTCTGTTATCATTATGGGTACCAGTACCCAAAGCAACAGGATTTTTATGGGGGACCACAGGCCCTAGCTCATTTCTCACCGCAACAACAATCTAACCAAGAACAGTCAAGAACCACAATTAACGAGTTTAGCAGTATGTATCGATATTTTTTTGATGATCAATGCCAATTCAAGAAGGGTATTATCCAAATCAATCATCCAATGATCAAGGCAATGAACACAAAGGATATACTCCAGCACGAAGATCAATATGGTGGTGACATCGAGGTAATTTCCATAATTTCATTTCTATTAATGTTATCGTATTTTCACTTATTGATTATTGCTTGCTACTTTGTTAATATTAACTTGATTAAATGTCAAATAATACCACAAATTATATTATTCACTACAAAGTGGGTACAGATTGCGCAATTCAAAGATGGGTTTGCTTATTTTCTAATTTGGCTATGCTATGAATAAAATACAAGACTACAAGTATGTCATTTACTATTACTTTTTTAGTTATAATAACTTGCGTGCATGCCATTTGTTAGTGCATGTCAATTTATTCTCTTTATTTTGTTTTATTTTTATTATTTTAATATTTGATAGTATATAATCTAATATTAAAATGTTGATTCAATGAGAAAAAATTATCTAAAATACTTAAAATATGCAAAACATGATTAAATGTGATTAGATTTTAATATTTATCTCAATTTTGAAGTGGTTATAAAAAATAATTGCACCTGATACAGCTAATACCAATACGACCGTGACTGAAACTAATATTAATATTTCTGTCCATGGTCCTAAGTTAAGAACATTCCCCACTGCTACTACTGCCATTCTAGCACAGCTAGGTTGGCTTTAGTGTCATTATCAATGATCAAAATAAACCCCCCAAGAACATTATGCATTTAGTTATTCTGGGTGATTCATAAAGACAGACTAGTAATGGAAACACGACGATGGATTTTATGGTTCATTATGCTCTCCTAGCATGTCATGATTTTTTGATGGATGATTGTAGTCACTGTGGATGATTGAAGTTTTGGTACAGATTTGTCATGGAAACTGCTCAGTGGATTACATAATTATTGATACTCTCCTAACATGTTATAGTTGATGGATGACTGAACTTATCATGAATTATTAGAAATTTGTGGTAGGTCATACTACTATCCTAAGGATTGAGTTAATTTGGCAGAATCTCCTCTTCCAATAAGACTTGATTACTATTAGCTGCTAAAAATACTATAAACAGGGACTTCTTGTGCACGTTGAATGAACGCCAAATGCACAGCATTTTCCAGAAACAAGCATAGCGAATGGGGTTCATTCACAATAAATGCTCTTATATGATAGATTGCTCCAAAGACGAATGACAGTGGCACACTCTAGAATAAGAACCACCAAGGGATGGGAGAGAGACAATGAAAGCAAAGATCCCAATATTTACCTTTCAAGTTCCATTCAAGCATTTCAATTCCTTCAACATGGTTACATAAAGAACCTATTTCAAGGATTTGGAAGATATCACACTAGGATATTGAAACATCCAATTTTTCATAAAAAAGAAACTAAGGATGACATCACTTACATGGATAATATAGCCCGAAATGACAACATTGCTTACATAAGTTCATTGAACACGGAGATCGCCATATCAAGTGAAAAAAGAGTTCAAAATAAAATAGAAACAATAATAATAAGATGCCCAAACAAAGAAGTAATCATTCTCAATAGGTAGTGCTACAAATTATTGGAATGTCTCCCTGCATCAAAATATCATTATTGGGATCATTTGCTGAGTCCATCAATCCTCTCATCCAAGAGAAAACCTAACTTTGAGCTTTATTTCAAAACAGTGATAACTAACTACAACAAAAATAAGAAACCCCAGCAACATTCATAAACTAATGAGCCCAATGAGAATTAAAGCAGCCATAGAAGCATAAAGAGAAGCAACTCTACAAGAACAAGAGTTGCGAAACAGTAGCAGAAGGGCTACGACCACAGGAGGAAGAGAATGAGCAGTAGCTGAGAAGGAATCAACAGAGAGAATGAGGAGAAGAAGCAAAGAGGTGAACAGGGGATAGAAAAAGCAGCCCCAAAAAGCGTGAGAAGAGAACCAGCACGGAAGAAGTAGAACAAGAAGATGAAAGAGACAGAGAGGAAGAGAGACAGGAAGAAGGCAACGTCTCGACACTTTCCTCAGGTTTGAATCTTTTAGCTCAACTCTCCTCAATTTGGTAAGAATGACAGCCTACATATAGGCTTAACTTTATTTATCAATACAGCACTACTACAGCCTATTTATAGGCTTACGTTAACGAAGGAAGTGTTTGACCAACTAAACTCCAACAATCAGTAAACTAGGAGTGATAACATCATCCTGGCTGTTGCATGAGTGGTGATGATGCCACAACTATATAAGACCATTGAATATGTCCAACCCCACAACACATTAAGGACAAAAGAGTTCACATGGGTTACCGTCAGATATCAATCCTATCTCTCCTTCAGACATGATATTAAATCCGAGACCAAATCCTTAAATTATTACTTGCACCAAAAATCAAATTTCTATCTATCCTTCAAATTCCCAAAGTGACTCCCTGCTTGCAAATCAAATTTTCTCTTTTTTAGGAGGGGACAGGATAGAAATCAAGGGGAACACATGACAGAATTGGAAGGGAGAGAAGATCAAGAAAAAATGATTACAGTCTACAGTGATAATGTAAATAAATGGTTACTATAGGATGATCATGACATCTTGTACATCAAGGCTCTACAGGACTGGTTATTATGTCAAAAGAATTACCACCATTTCCTTTAGTCACCAAATTAAATGCAAGTGTACCGAGATTGCCAATATGCATGGAATATAAAATTATCAGAGAGAAGGGTTAAGAGAAATATTGTTGCTCTATAATGAAGGCAAATGAGAAATTTTGCTGGGATTAGAGAGCAGAAAATTAAGAAATTAAAATAAGTAAAATTTGCATTGAAAAAATTTGGCAAAAATAATTGCCAAAAGTAAATGACAGTAGGGATGGAAGGCCACATAAAACTAGGAATTCCAAAAAGATCAGAAAATGCAAGCATAAACATAATTCCATGAAAGGATCACCTAAACCCAATGCCAGTACATTTGGAAGTGGCCGTGTGCAGTAGAACAGCAAATGAAATTGGACCACCGAGAATATCACAAAGAAAGCCTCTACTTGGTGGCCAAACTTCCTTCTAATCTGAAAAATAAAATTTTAGCATAAGTATACCGAATAAAAAATAATTAAAAAAAACAGATAAGCAGTGAAAAGATTTCATGAGAAAGACATGATGAAGAGATCAGTTGATTACAAGCAAAGAAAACAGCTGGTGCAAAACAATCTGAATAAGATCACAAGAAGGGTACTGGCCAAAAGAACTCATCAAGCCAACTTGTGAATATAACACCACAAAATCTCAAAAGAGAGAATATGACAACTGAGCTCTGCCAATTTAGTACCTCAACTTTTGTCAAACATGAATTTAGTACTTTGGCTGTGATTCAGACCAATTTTAAAACTCCACTGCAGCATAACATTCAATTGAGTCTAACAGCTAATGGAGGCATGAAATCAGATGGAAGAGCCCAATGGCCTTATGGAATTGAGCACAATATGAAATGCAGAAAGCTCATACATTGGAACAGAGCTTATACTGCAATGTAGAGACATTTTTCCCATTATTTAAGCCTTTTACCTACAGCCATCCAGCTCCAAGGTCACTCATTGGACAGCAAAGAAATGCAAGCCAACCCCACTGAATATCTGAAACAGAAAAGTGATCCCCTAATGCTCCTGATGCTGAGATATAAAGAAAAATAACTCTTTCCCTCATATGCAAACTTGGCATGCTTTCTGTTGGAAATTCTGGCCTTTGTTTAGCTAATCAATCCTCAAAGCACTTATCTCTCATTCCAACCCGAATTTGAGACATTTCACTTGGAAACTTCTTGATCAAAAGATGAGACCCAAGATTTCTCCATTGCACAAAAAGAAAAACACACAAGAACCAAGCTGCTGAATAATTTCAATTAGCCCCACAACATTCCATCCACATAGGCAAAAGAGAGGAGACAAGTATCTAATTGCTCTCTTCAACTGCAAACAGTCATTACTCATTAATATTGACATTGACACTATAGACAAAGACTACACACAAGCATTGACCTTCAAGGGGATTCTCCCCTTCCAAATGAAGAAAAATCTCGATTCCTCAAAAGGCAATTCCAAGTAAAATGTGAATTGTGCTTGAAGCAAATGGAAATGGAAACATTTTTTCAGGTAAGATAATATGGGGAAGGAGAGGTAATAGGGATCCTACCTACACCAATGGCCAAGGCAAGGTGGGTACACCACCACCAAGCCACCTTTAATTTCCCAAATGAAGATGGAAACAGTCGCAAATGTTTCAATGTACTCAATGCTCCAATCTAGAAGAAGAATACCAAGGAGAATCAAGAGTGGTAACTGGTGGTAAGCAATAAAATGAGCTCCTTTAGTTCTCACCGAGAAAGATTTTCTAGAAATGAAAATTCCAAGAAAAAGAATTCTCATGCCAACAACAGAGAATAAATAGCAGCACCTTGAATTATCAACAGCACAAAAAGAAGCCTAAAAGAGAAGACATGCAAAGTAAGCTAGAAACACAACCAAACTCCAAGCAATACACTCCCCAGAGGAAAAGTGAGCTCTCTTCCAGCCATCAGACCACTTGGAATCTTAGAAAGAAATGGGATCAGAGAAATGGAGAGGACATAGGATTTAGGAATATCCACCAAGAGGCCTCCAAGAAAACTTATAGGAAACCTGAATACTGCAGCCTGCTACAAGATTGGGCTTAGGCATGCTACTGCTAGTCCTTAAACCAAAAATATTCAATAAGACTTGTACAAACAAGAGCACATCCCTAAAATTTCCCCAGTCAGACAGAGAACAGGTACAATAGAAAATTGCAGGCAGAAAAACATACGTCTCCCCACTACCCTTCAGAACCCTTGATTGATATAACTCTACAATAACAACAACAATGTGAGACAACCCCAGACTCATTTAAATAACCCAAAAAATGGTGTGCCATCAAGAAATTGAAAATGAGAAACACACCCCTTCATACTGCACTTTGAAATCCTCAGCAGACTTTTACCCTGTTTAGTTGGAATAACAGTTTTGAATTATCATTTTCCAATTTTGTTTTCCTTTTTTAGAGTAACATTTCCACAGTTAATCAGGAAAATGCAGTTAAAACATGAACATTTAAACAAGTTAATATTTATTAGGAAAGTATCAATCATTTGAAATATGGTTAAAATTGTTAACCAAGAAATTGCTTGATAAATTTATTTAGTATATTGATTTATAATAAATTAAAAGATAGAACTCAATTTGTATTATCTCGGTTAATACTTAACGAAAGTTGCAAAAAACCATATGTACCACATACCAATGTATTGCATACCAAATGTAATTTTAATTATCATTTATTATCTGAAATGACACTTTGTAGACATAATTTGTATTGTACAATGTTGAAACCGTGAACTTAACCCGTTTGAAATAAACTCATTAATCTAATGAATTGGAGCTCAAACTTAATTTTACACACGTCAAATTAATAAGTCAAGCTATGTCAAATGAGACTCAATTTATTTAAAACATTATCTACAGTTTAATTATCAATTAGTTAAAAGTGGATATTAATGACCCATTATTTTCTAATAACAATGCTTCTTCACATTATTATAATATCATTGTTTAATTTTTCCAATGAATTAACAATACACAATATTTTTAATA